>JAJIBD010011798.1:0-39173 GCA_021461705.1 Cryptotis parvus
CGCCCGCCCGCGCCGCCCGCGCCGCCGCCGCACTTTACTTTTCGCTCGGGCCTGCCCCTGGGCTGCTGCGGCCGGGGCTCGGGCGTGCGGGCTCGGCGTGCGGGGTCCGGCCACAACAACAACAGCCGCCGCCGCAGTAGCAGCGATCCAGGAGCCCCTGCCAACGGGCGGACGGCCGAGCCCCCCCGGCCCCCTTCTCCGGTCCCCGCGCCGAGGCCCGGCCCGGGACGCGCACGGAGCTGTCAAAAGCGCCAGGGCCCGGGCTGGGGGGGCGGGCAGGGGGGGGCGCCGGCCGACCCTGCTGCTCTTTGTCAGCCGCGCTCCGGAACTTTTCTCTCCCCGATCCCCTCTGCGGGCTTGGCCCCCACCGCCCCGGCTGGGCTGTTGGGACTCTTGGGGCACTTCTGTCCCCTCCCCCACCGCGGCACCCCGCGCCCCGCAGCGCCGACCCCAAGTTTGGGAGCCCTGGGCTGCCCCCCACCCGGCGCCCCGCACCGAAGCCGGCTGCGGCCGCAGCGTGGGGGCCCCCGGAGGCACGCGGGGAGGGAACCTTCCGGAGCTCGGAGCGCGCGGCGGGCCCGGAGGGGGTTCGCGGGCCCCGGGACGCGCCGTCCGGACGCCGCGGGAGCGCGGGCTCCTCGGCCTGAGCGTCCCGGGACCCCACGGTCCGGCCGAGCTGTTTGCGCGCGCGTGTTTGTCCGAACGGTTCCCGCACCAGGCCGGGTCGTGTCGGCCACGGGTCACGGAGCTCTGCCCGGCCCTGCCCGGCGCTTGTCCCGCCGCCGCGCGGGTGCTCCTCGCAGCCTCCATGTTTGCTGGCCGCGCCTGACACTCCCCGCGCCCCGCGCCGCCGCGTCCGCACCGGGCCGCCGCCGCCCTGCGGGGCTTGGGCGGAGGCTGGGGGCGCACTCCCTCCACCGGGACCCCCTGGCCACTACCCCCCAGGGGCGTAGGTAACCAGTGAGGTGTGGGCTTAACCTCCGGGTGTGGGGCTTTGACCAGGCCCTTTGCGTTTCCACTACTGGAAGGTTTCCTGCTTTCTCGCGGAACTGAGAACTGAGTTTGCAGCGTTGCTCTCTAGTTCTCATGGCAGGGAAAGAGAACTTTTTTTGTTGTCACACCTCTCACCCACACATGGTGATGTGTCAGCCCCGCACGCTCATACACAGACACATGCTTACACAGTCCCATACGCTCACCCACACACTCACACACCCATACACACAAACACAGACATACATGCTCACACTCACCCAGACACATGCTAACACACAGATATGTACACACACGCTCACACCCATACACCCCCCCCCCCATACACACACATGCTCACACACCCATATAGACACACCCATACATAAGACACACACACAGACTTACTCTTACATACACAGCTCATACACACAGATGCACACACACAAACATACACACACAGACACATGCCCACAGACACTCACAGACAACACTCACATACAGACACCCACACTTATACACACACCACCTATACAGACACACACATACAGAGACAGCGTTCCCACACATACCCATACACATAGACACATGCTCACACACCCATACATACACACAAACACACCCATACACAGCCATATGCGCATACACACGCAGACACACCCATACACAGACACACATGCTCCCATACACCTGTACATAGACAAACCCCCATACATTCAGACACACAGACATACATGCTCACACACACCCATACACACAAATGCTTACTCATGGACCCACACACACTTATACACCCATATACACAGACATCCACGCTTACTCACACACCCATACATTCACACTTAACACCCATGCACAGACATCCACACTTACACGTCCATAAACACACCCGTACACATAGACATACGTGCTCACACCCACCTATACATACATACTTACATACACAGACTTACATGCTTACACCCATGCACACGTGTATGCTTACATATTCATATACACATGCACACTCATATACCCATAAATGCACATGCTCTTACACACTCTTACATGCACAGGCACACACACCAATACACGCTCACACACCCATATATACAGCACACATACACAGATGTGCATACCCATACATACCCATATACACAGACACGGCTCACATACTTATACACCATCTATAAACACTGACACATTCATGCACATGTGCGCACACACATCCATACTCATACATACACTCACGTGCGTGTGCACATTCACAGCCTCACATACTCATACACACAAGTACACACTCATGGTCACACAACCACATATTCTCACACTGGCAAACAAACTCTCATACTTACACTCACACATACACACAGCCACAAGGCTCATACACTTGCACACGTCACTCTCTCTCCTGCTACACACACAATTCACATATTTGTACAGGGATTTCCCCACACACACACACTTCCCCTGAGTTGAAATGAGCTCATTTTGTAGCAGCATAAAAGCTGATTTGGGGTACAGCCTCTTCCTTTTGGCAGGTCTCAGTATGAAAGGAGGAAAGCACTCTGGGAAGTCAGACCCCCTATGGACACAAGCTTGAGTTGACACTTGGCTAAATGTTTCCAATTTTGACTTAAGAGTTTTTTTAGACTTGGGGGCCAGAGCGAAAGAAACCAGGGAGGGCTTTTGCCTTGCATGCCGACCCAGGTTCAATCCCCTGCATCCCATATGGTCCTCCAGCACCACCAGGAGTAATTCCTGAGTGCAGAACCAGAAGTAACTCCTGAGTATTGATTGCTGTGTGTGACCCAAAAAAAAAAAAAAAAAAAAAAAAAAAGTTTTCAGACTGGTAGGCAGGATTCCTCTCAGGATGTTTAGCCTTTGGGGACTTTCATTTCAGACCTTTTATCCGTTTGGAAATTGGTGCATGTTGGAAAGGAATGAATCTCCAATTTCTTAAAAATTATTATTTTTTTGCTTTTTGGGTCACACCTGACAATGCTCAGGGTTACTCCTGGCTCTGCACTCAGGAATCATTCCTGGTGGTGATCGAGGGACCATATGGGATGCCAGGGATTGAACCCGGCTTGACTGTGTGCAAGGCAAACACCCTCCCTGCTGTACTATCGCTCCAGTGCCCCAAATCTCCAATTATTTCAAAAGCATGAATCCAGGGCTAATGTGAGCAAACGGACCTTCCCCTGAGAGTGTTCCGTTAGGATGTGTGGAGAGGGGCCTGTGGTTAGCCAGCTACAAATTGATGTGGATGAATGTTATTTACAAAAGGCCACCTTTATGTGGGGTTGCAAGCAGTCAGCTAAGAAATTAAAATTAATGTTCTTTGTGACAAGGAGTTGGGACAAATTCTGAGAACAATAATACAGCAGATTGAGATTGTGCCTGGCTGAGGCTGACCCCGGCACCCCAGATGGTCCCCTAGAACCTCCAGGAGTGATCCTTGAGTGCAGAGCCAAGAGTAGGCTCACAGCCCAGCCAGGTGTGGCCCCCAAACCACCAAAAATTAAATAAAAAAGAAAACATGGGTGGATTGCACACACCCTACCCGCTGGGCTGTCTCTCCAGCCCCTAATTATTATTTCTTAAGCTTTCTTTGGTCACGCCTAGTGATGCTCAGGGGTTACTCCTGGCTCTGCACTCAGGAATTACTCCTGGCGGTGCTTGGGGATCATATGGGATGCCAGGGATTGAACCCTGGTCCGCTGAGTGCAAGGCAAACGCCTTACCTGCTATTGCTGGCCGCTCCAGCCCCAACGATTACTGCTTTAAGTTCATGTTTACTACCAGGAATGAAAAGTTGTGAATTGAGGGCACTGATCTTAAAGACAGACTCTATTTGTCTTTGAATTAAAAGAAAAGTGTGGGGCTGGGCGATAGCACAGTGGGTAGGGCGTTTGCCTTGCATGTGGCCCACCCAGGTTTGCTCTCCAACATCCCATATGGTCTCTTGAGCACCTCCAAGAGTAATTCCTTTTTTTTTTTTTTTTTATTTTGGGTCACACCCGGTGATGCTCAGGGGTTACTACTGGGAATTCCTCCACTCAGGAATTACTCCTGGCGGTGCTTGGGGACCATATGGGATGCGGGGATCGAACCCAGGTCGACCGTGTGCAAGGCAATCACCCTCCCGCTGCACTATCTTTCCGGCCCCAAGAGTAATTCCTGGGCCCCAGGAGTAACCCCTGAGCATTGCTGGGTGTGACCCAAAAAGAAAAAAAAGTGTGCTGCCAGTTATTCTTTGAGATTGAATTGAGCACCTAGTTGTTTTTATAGTAATAAATAACTTTTATTTTTTGTTATGTTTAGAATGCAAAGACTGTATGGTTTCTGGTTTTATATTAACTATTACTACTTTATTATTATTATTATTATTATTATTTATTTATTTATTTATTTATTTGCTTTTTTTTTGGGTCACAGCCGGCAATGCTCAGGGGTTTCTCCTGGCTCTGCACTCAGGAGTTACTCCTGGTGGTGCTCAGGGAACCATCTGGGATGCCGTGGATCGAACCCTGGCCGGCACAGGCCAGGCCGTGTGCAAGGCAAACACCCTACCCTCTGGGCTATCGCTCCGGCCCCTAATTATTATTATTTCTTAAGCTTTCTTTGGTCACACCTAGCGATGCTAAGGGGGTTACTCCTGGCTCTGCACTCAGGAATTACTCCCTGGCGGTGCTCGGGGATCATATGGGATGCCGGGATTGAACCCTGGTCCGCTGAGTGCAAGGCAAATGCCCTACCTGCTGTTGTTGTCGCTCCAGCCCCAACGATTACTGCTTTAAGTTCATGTTTACTACCAGGAATGAAAAGTTGTGAATTTGGGGCACTGATCTTAAAGGACAGACTCTAAAAAGTAGGGGTGGAGATATATATACATCCATACATACATACATGTATATGCATATACATATATGTATACATATACACACTGTATATATATGTCGGGATATAAACAGACCTTTCTGGTGTACAGATGTCAAGTGGAACAGTGGAACCTACCTTTGTTCAGAAGTTGTTGGAAGGCGCAGTGTCAGGGCTGCCTGGTCCTGGTTACTGGCGTTCCAGTGAGACTGACTTCTGCCCTGGCCCGCGCTGGAGCTCTGGGTTTTTCTTTGGGAAGCTACTTCCGTATTCCTGCCTATGTTGACGTTAGGGTTGGAAGTCAGGGAAGCCTTCTGGCCTGTTCCTGGGGGGGGAGTTGGGAGGGGGCGCGGAAACAGCAGGCGCTGGGGATAAGATTTCTGAGGCATTAATTAGCCTTAACCCTTTCTGAATAAAAAGCCTTCTTTAAACCGGAACCACTTTCTTTACAAAGGGCAATTACTGTTATGAGAAAACCACCTTGCTAGGGGTGTTGTAGAAAAAATTAGACCCAATCTTGGAGGTTGCAGGCTGGGGGGTGTGGACCGGGCAACTGCTGCCTCCTTGTGCATAAGACCCACCCCCAGCAGACTCTCCTCTCGCCCGGAGCCCACCCCCCAGCAGACCCCTCCCTGCCCGGAGCCCACCCCCAGCAGACTCTCCTCTCGCCCAGAGCCCACCCCCCCAGCAGACCCCTCCTCTAGCCCGGAGCCCACCCCCAGCAGACCCTCCTCTCTGCCCGGAGCCCACCCCCAGCAGACCCCTCCTCTCTAGCCCAGAGCCCACCCCAGCAGACCCCTCCTCTCTCTAGCCCGGAGCCCATCCCCAGGAGACCCCCTCCTCTCTCTAGCCCGGAGCCCACCCCCAACAGACCCCCTCCTCTCTAGCCCGGAGCCCACCCTAACAGACCCCTCATCTCTAGCCTGGAGCCCACCCTAACAGACCTCTAGAGCATCTCTAGCCCAGAGCCCATCCCCAGAAGACCCCTCCTCTCTGGCCGGAACCCACCCTAACAGACCCCTCATCTCTAGCCCGGAGCCCACCCTAACAGACCCCTCATCTCTAGCCCGGAGCCCACCCCAGCAGACCCCTCCTCTCTAGCCCGGAGCCCACCCCAGCAGACCCCTCCTCTCTAGCCCGGAGCCCACCCCCCAGAAGACCTCTCATCTCTAGCCCGGAGGCCCCGCCCAGCAGACGACCCCTCATCTCTGTCCCTGAGCTTGAAATAAGTGAGAGTGGAAACTGGCCTTGCACTGTGGTAGATGCCAGATGATGAAGCCAATCTCAGGCTGAAGCAAGCTCTCTTATTCATGATTTTGGAGATCACGGACGTTTATAATTTGATGCTAGTAATTTGTTTGAAAAGCTGGTTCCAGAATGGCAGTTTTCTTGGGGTTTGGAGGTAGTTCTTTGTTTGTTTATTTGTTTGTTTGTTTGTTTTGGGCCACACCCAGTAGTGCCCAGCACTTTGGGCTCAGGAATCAACCTGGTGGGCTCCAAGGACCTGGTGGGATCGGGGAATGTGTGCCAGTTCCCCAGCTCCCAGCCCGGTGGTCCTGTGGCTCTGGTCCCTGAAGGTTCTTGAACTTGACCTTATAGTTTCCTGTGGTCCTTTCCACCTTATTGATGAGGAACTCTAGACTTTCAGAACAAGATTTTCTTTTTTGGGTCACATCCAGCAATGCTCAGGGGCTACTCCTGGCTCTTCACTCAGGAATTACTCCTGGCAGTGCTCGGGGGATCATATGGGATGCTGGGGATTGAACCCCGGTCGGCCGTGTGCAAGGCAAACGCCCTCCCTGCTGGACTATCACTCTGGCCCCGAGAATAAGATATTTTTGGTCCAATTTACAATCTTACATATAGCTTATTGTTATTTAGTTTTGTTTTTTGCATCACACCTGATGATGCTCAGGTTAATTCTGCCTCTGTGCCCAGGAATTATTCCGGGTTGTGATTGGGGAAACATGGGATGCTGAGGATCCACCCAGGTCGGCCATGCCCTCCCTGCTCTAGTCCCAAGTTATTGGTTTTAGTGTAAACTTGATGATGATTTTTATAAAAGTCATGCAGCACCAGGCAGTGTGTAAGCAAAGCACCCACCCCTTTTATCTCTCAGATGCCTCTTCACGTACATTACAAAATCATCACGTCAGGACAGTGAAAGAGAATACTGCCCAGTAGGGCTTGCCCCCTGTGGTCGACCCATCGTCTTGGAATACTCCGGGACCATATTGGATGCTGGGGATCGAACCCTGGTCGGCAGCGTGTAAGGCAAATACCCTCCCCACTGTACTATCCTTCTGGCCCTCAATTTATTTAATTTTGGTTTTTTTTTTTTTTTTTTTTTGCTCTTTGTGTCACACCCAGCAATGCTCAGGGGTTATTCCTGGCTCTGCACTCAGGAATTAATCCTGGCTGTGCTTGGGGGCATCATATGGGATGCCAGGGATTGAACCAGGGTCCTCTGCGTGCAAGGCAAACACCCTACGCCGCTGTGCTATTGCTCCAGCCCCTAATTTTTTTTTTTTAATTTGGTTCACACCTGGCAGTGCTCAGGGGGTTACTTTTTGGCTTTGCATTCAGCAATTACTCCTGGCAAGCTCAGGGGACCATATGGGATGCTGGGAATCGAACCTGAATCCAGCAGGGGTCTGCAGCATGCAAGCAGGCCCTACCATACTGTACTGTGACTCTGGTCCAAATGAGTTTATTTATTTATTTATTTATTTTTGTTTGCTGTTTTGGGTAACACCCAGCAATGCTCAGAGTTAATCCTGGCTCTGCACTCAGTAATCACTTTTTTCTAAATCTTTTTTTTTTTTTTTTTTTTGCTCTTTTGGGTCACACCCAGCGATGCTCAGGGATTACTCCTGACGGTGCTCGGGGACCATATGGGATGCTGGGGATTGAACCTGGGTCGGCCGCATGCAAGGCAAACGCCCTCCCGGTGTGCTGTCGCCCAGCACTCATTAATTACTTCTGATAGACCAGATGGGGTCCGGACCAGATGGGATCTGGGGACTGAACCCAGTGTGCAAGGCAAAGGCCCTACCCACTATACTATCCCTCTGGCCTTCGTTCATTTATTCTTTTAATGTTGAGTGTATGTGTTTTCAGGACTTGCTTACTACTGGCTCTGTGCACTCAGTGATCACTCTGGTGGTCTTGGAACAGTTTGGGAGCTGAGGATAGAATCTGGGTTAGCCATGCAATCATCCAAGCACCCTACCCTACCCACTCCAGCCCTTAAGTTTTTTGGTTTTTTTTTTTAAAACATTTTTATATCTTAATTCTGTGATGTTAGTTTCATGGAGTGACAACATGAGTTACTGTGCTCTCCCTGCTCTCTTTCACCTAATCGTACAAATGGCACATTTATTTTCCAGTTTGTAGTCTGGTCTCCACTGTGCCTTTTGTCCTGAGCCCACTTAGAGTTAGGACAGAGGGGTCCTCCAGGAAACCTGATTTTCCTAGTTGGAAAGCCTGTGTTTTCTCATTCTTAGGCCCTCTATGTGGTCTTGCCTGGAGGGGCTCTGGAGAAAGTCTGGCTATGATCTGATACATTGTTTTGTTTGTTTGGCTTTTTGGGTCACACCCTGTGATTCTCAGAGGTTACTCCTGGCTCTGCACTCAGAATTATTCCTGGCGTGCTGGCAGTAATGGGATGACCATATGGGATGCCTGATGGAACCCAAATCCTTCCCCTACCCCTGTACTATTGTCCCTTTGTTTTTGTTTTGGTCCACACTGGCTGTGCTCTGGGGCTTATTCTGGCTCCTCCCTTGCTTGCTCGGGGATCACTCCTGGTGGGATCAACCTGGGTTGGCTGTGAGCAAGCCTTGCTAGGTGCTGTACTATCTCTCCAGCCCTTGTTAATTGTTTTTTGTTTGGTTTGGGGGCACACCCACAACTCAGGGGCCACTTCTGGCTCTGCACTTAGGAATTACTTCTGGCAGTGCTCTGGGGACCATGATGGGATGCTAGGGATCGAACCGGGTCAGCCAAAGCCAGGTCAGCCACATGTAAGGCAAACACCCTACCTGCTGTGCTATCACTCCGTCCCCCTTGATTTTTTTTCTAAACATTTCATTTTAAATCTATTTTTTTTTTTTTGCATTTTGGGTCACACCGAGGAATGCTCAGGGGTTACTCCTGGCTCTGCACTCAGGAATTACTCCTGGCACTGCGTGGACGACCATATGGGATGCCGGGATCGAACTCAGGTTAGCTGCATGCAAGGCAAACACCCTCCCCAAGGGATTATTGCTCCGGCCCCCCTGATAATTTTTCTGTGTGTAATTTTTTTTTGTGTGTGTGTGAAGCAAGATAGTTTTAATTGACGAAAGCTGTGGAGGGGGAGAGAGAGAGGAAATACATATATATATATATATATATATATATATTTTTTTCTTTTTGGAATCACACTCGGCCATGCTCATGGGTTACTCTGACTCTCCACTCAGGAATTACTCCTGGCGGTGCTCAGGGACCATGTGGGATGCCGGGATCGAACGTGGCTCTGCTGCGTATAAGGCAAATGCCCTACCCGCTGAACTATAGCTCTGACCCTCGAAATGTATGTTTAAGAGAGAACATGGGCTTCTCCAGAGAGGAGAAAGCAAGCAAAGAAGCAGATAGGCAGCGAGTTCTGTGTTCAGGGAGAACGTGGGTCCCAAGAGCAAGCTGTCCTGATACACCTTGTAATCTACGGGCTGTTGGGTCCCCCCCCCCAGTTACTGTGTGTTTTCGTCTCTCCCCTTTATGTTGACTGTTTTGTTTTGGTGGTATATGTTTGTGGTCCCCCCCACAACTGACAGTTGCAGGGGCTACTCCTGGTTCTCTGCTGAGGGGCCACTGATGCTGCTTGAGGATAGAACCAGGTCAGTGGCACACAAGGCAGCCCTTGACACCTCTAGCTTTTAATTCCAACTAATTGATTAATTCCTCCCTTTCTGTTCAGTTTTTGGGCCGTACCTGGTGGCCAGTGCTTGTCGCTCAGTGCTGCTGGTGGTGGCGGGGAATGGGGGAAGAGCCCCTAGGGGGTGTTTGGGACCCAGAGGGGAGGGAGAATGTGGATCTCATTGTGGGGGTCTCCATGGAGAGCCGGCACCCAGCCCCTCGCGCTCCCTTTCTGTTGCTTCTGTTTCGCTTCTGTGCCTCAGTGGGTGTTTTCAGTACCCCTTGATAATCGAGGTTGCAGAAGTTCTGGACTGAATTAGCATTGTGTCCTCCCCCTTTCTTTGTGATAGCTTGCAGAGAAGTTTGCTTGTGGCCTGTGCGAGCTTTCACCAGAAAGATCATGCTTTCATTTGCAATCCCAAGGGCTGGTCTGTTCGCAGAATTTGAAGGGCTTTGGGATAACCCCGGTGAAGGAAAGCAGGAGTGACCGACGGCTCTTTCGCACTTTCTCTAGGAAAAGTCGCATAGAAAAGAGGAAAAGTTGTTGAACTTTGCTTCACTCTATTCTGTGGCAGCAGTAACTCAGTGTGGTGCCCAAGTATGAGAAAGACTTTCCTGACATGTGTCTGCCCTTTCGCTGGGCACATGCTGTATTCAGAAAGCGGAGGGAGTGGACAGATGCCGGGTGGACATCCCTCTGGAAGAGAGTTCCCGCGTTGGGGATATGGAGGCAGTTCCTTGATTGAACGGGACCTGGAAGGGCTCTGCACCAATGAGCTTGGCTGAGGTGGAAAGGAGCAGCTGGAGAGAGATGAGGGGAGGGGGTGGGTCAGAGGAGCTTTGCTGGTGGAGGCTGTGGCGGCCCACGGGCACCAGGATTTAGAGGTCAGGGCTTGGAAAGGCTGGAGAGCCAGCACTGCGCTGCTCACAGCTGAAGCAGGTTCCATGCCCCTCAGACGGCCTCCTAGGCCTGCTGAGTGTGGCCCTGACCCACCTCTAGAGGAGAGAAGACCAATCCCTCAAGCTTGGAAGAGTTGCCTGTCGTCAGCTGGGTGAGCCCTGTGAGTTGCAGCTTGTAAGAAGCTGAATGACAGCTGGCACTGGGGCTTGGTTGGGAGGAAAAGTGAGTTTCAGGCTTCTCCAGCCCGGGGATAGTGCCGTTGGCGCATGGCTACCTCGTGAGACTCTCAGTTGATGTTTGTAGATAGTCAAGTTTTTCAGCAGAGACTAGAATTTTGAAATTTTTTTTTTTGTGTGTGTGGGGGAGCCCACACCCAGAGGTACTTAGAATCTACTCCTGGCTATGAGCTTAGTGCTTACTCCTGGTGGTATAAGAGAGGCCCTGTGGGGTGCCAGGAACTGAACCTGGGTAAGCATCATGCAAGGTCTGTGCCATTCCTGCTGTTTTTTCTTTCTTTTTTTTTTTTTTTTTTTTGGGGACCTTTTTTTTTTTTTTTTTTTTTTTTTTTGGGTCACACCTGGCAATTCTCAGGGGTTTCTCCTGGCTCTGCACTCAGGAATTACTCCTGGCGGTGCTCAGGGGACCATATGGGATGCCGGGGATCGAACCTGGGTCATCTATGTGCAAGACAAGTGTCCTCCCTGCTGGACTATGGCTCCAGCCTATAGGGGCTCCTTTTGTGTCAGTGTTTGGGGACTATCCCTAGCAGTGCTCTGGGGAACCGTGCGGTGGCAGGGAATTGAGCCCAGGCCTCTTGCAGGGAAAGCATGGGCTCATTCCCTTTAAGTGTACCTGGACAACAATCTTGATTTTTAAAAAAGTTCAATTAAAATCTTAGACTCTTCTTGGTACTTTATCTTGTAGGCTAGTTGTTTTGTTTGTTTTTTTTGGGACAAACCCAGCGGTGTTGAGGGCTTCCTCCTGGCTCTGCACTCAGGGATCACTTCTAGGCTCAAGAACCATATGGGTTACCAGGGATTGACCCCCCCCCCACTGTGTTCATGACTCCAGTCCCTCTTGTAGCTAAGTTTACTCTGGACCACCCCTGCCTGCAACCTTTCACTTCTGCTTTAGTCAGCTGTGGATTAATCTTTACTAAATTCAACTTAGTAAGGAAATAGACTTCTTTTGGGAGCTACTCCTGGCTTGGTGGTGGTGGTAGTGGGGGAGGGAGGATGTGTTACTTCTAGTGGTGCTTTGGGGGCCTGGGAGGCACTGGGCCTTACAGGTGGGGCCCCGCCACACATCTGTGTTTCCCTTCCCTTCCTGCTGTGGCTGTGCTAATGGAGGCCACACTCGGCTGTGGTGTGCCCACACGAAGCTGTCTTCACTGGCTCCCTCTGCACTCTGGGGCCTCTTCAGGGCTCGCACTCTCAGCCGTGGTGCTCACTCTGGTTTCGGTGACTGTGGTGCATGCTCTCTGTCAGCTCAGCCGTGGTGCTCATTCTTCAGCTGGCTGGGCTTGGCAGGCCTAACCACAGTGCTCATGTGTGGTATTGTGTTTTGTTACTGTTTGGGGGCCACCCCTGGTGCTAGGGGATGACTTCAGGCCCTGTGCTTGTGGGTCCCCCGACACGGATTGCAGAATCGTGGGGGGCTGCAGACCCAGCTGGTGTCAGTCTGCAAGACCAGTGCCTTCACCCCAGACACTCTGCACTCCTCCTTAGGCTTCCACTGACTTACTAACTCTTGAAAGGTCTGGGCAGTAATGCTACTGGGTGCTGTACGTGACTTACTAACTCTTGAAAGATCTGGGCAGTAATGCTACTGGGTTTGCTTGTATTCCGTGTGCATTCTGTATGTACTGACTTTACTCTTGAAATCGGGCTGTACTGACTTACTAACTCTTGAAAGATCTGGGCAGTAATGCTACTGGGTTTGCTTGTACTCTGTGTGCATTCTGTACGTTTGAGTGTGAGCACTCTAGTACTCGGCGATGTTTGGGGAGGACGTGTTCGGACACACTCAGTGGTGCTCTGGTTTGGCTGCTTGGGGCGCTGTTCGGGTCGCTTCAGTGGTGCTTGGGGAACGGAGAACACTGGGGGGCTGAGGGCTGAACCCAGCCTCCCCCTCCCTCCTCAACACAGATCATGCATTTCGCAACCCTTTCAGTCTCTTCGCCTCCCCTCCCCCCCCACCCCCCATTGTTGGGTGCTGGGAGGTAACTTCCTGGTTTCTTGGTTGCCTTCTTTGTGGAGTGGCACACTTAGTTCAGAAGTATTGTGAGTTGGATCGCATGTAAATTAAGAATAATGTTTCTTCAAACTCAGAGTCCCCACAAGATACTGTTGCAAGACACTGCTGTTGCTGTTGGCACTGCCACCATTTACTGTCAACCAGTATTTGCGTGACGGGGAGCTGGTGAGTGCTGGGACACAAAGCTCACTTTAAATGCCACTGGAGGGGCTGGACTAAATATAATAGTGCAGTGGGTAGGAAGTTTGCCTTGCCTGGGGCTGACTCAGGTTCGATCCCCGGCATCCCATATGGTCTCCTGAGTGCAGAGCCAGGGAGGAACCCCAGAGCATTGCTGGGTGTGACCCAGAACAAAAACAGAAACAAAGGCCAGGAGGGGCTGCATAGTCCAGTGGAAAGGGTGCTTACCTTGCAAGTGGACACTCCTGATGTTTCCTTGAGCACCATGAGTTCCTTGAGTTTTTGTGTGGCCACAAAAACCTAAAGTAGAAAGGGCTGGAGCGAGAGTACAGTGTGGAGGGCGTTTGCCTTGTGTGTAGCCAACCTGGGTTCAGTCCCCGGCATCCAATATGGATGAGCACTGCCAGGAGTATTTCCTTAGTGCAGAGACAGGAGTAACTCTGAACATTGCTGGATGTGACCCCAAAAAGCAAATAAACCCAAAACAAACGGAAAAACTAAAAAAAAAAAAATGCTGTGAGAAAAAGCAAAGTATTGGTTACTGGTGTATGTGTGTGTGTGGGGGGGGTGGGGATGATCGGGAGGCAAGCAGCAACTTTGTTGAATGAAAATGGACACTGGTGAGGGGATAGCAACAGTGTATGCCTGAAACTAAATCATGAATAACTTTGTAACTTTGTGATTCACTTAAGAAAAGAGTTCCTTTTGTACACACTTCCTTAATAAAGAGAAAAGGAAATTAGGTCACTGGAAATCTCAACATCTTTTTTCTTTCTTTTTTTTACATTTTCTTTTCATTTGTTTTAATTGTGGGGCCACATACCTGATTCTCCTCAGCGTAACTCACAGCTGTGTTCTGGGGGCTGTATGAGGTGCCGGATCCGTCCCTGTAGCACAAGCAATATAGACGCTTTACCTGCTGTACTATCTCTCCAGCCTCCTTTTCTTACGAATATCATTGGAAGAAGCCAAGGCCGTTCTCTGGAGGCTGTGTATGTAGCAAAACAATGGAACCATTAGCCAAAATTGTGAATGTTGTCATAGCAATTTTTTTTTTTTTGGGTTACACCTGGCGATGCTCAGGGTTTACTCCTGGCTCTTCACTGAGGAATTGCTTCTGGCGGTGCTCAGGGGACCATATGAGATACCGGGATCGAACCTGGATCGGCCGCATGCAAGGCAAACATCCTGCTCACTGTGCTGTCGCTCCAGCCCCTAGATCCCATCTTTCAGTGGAGCGTGGCCCGCTGCATTTCTCCGGCTTAGTGAGTCCTGGGTGTCTGGCATGTTCGGCACTTGGGGTGAGCGCCTGCTGTAAAGAACGGGCCTTGTGAAACAGTGACGGATGCCACATTTCTGATCCTGAAACTCTCACGGAATAATTCTGTGGTTGAGCCTTTCATATCAGACAAGTACTTACAGAGTTAGAGGTTAAAATCATATGGGCATTTATTTATTCATTCATTTATTTATTTTGGGGGTGCTACGTCGGTGGTGATTGGGTTCCTCTTGGGGTGTTGCTCTGGGGGTCTCCTGCTGTGCTCTGGGGTCTCCTCCCTTGGGGAGGGACCCGACCTCCTGGGTATGAGGCCCGTTACCAGCCCTACCCACTGTAATATCACTGTGGACCCCAGACCCCTTTCATTTGTTATTCACAGTGTCTAAATACATTGGTGGCCCAAAACTGACTCCTCTGGCTTCACTCTGTAGTAAACTTTCATTTTTCCTTTTTTTCCTTTTTAAATTTTGCTGTTGGGGGCTTGAACCCAGGACTTTGTATACATGTCTCTGCTCCCCCACTTGCCTCCTGTTCCCCACATCCACCCTGCCATGCACACGTCAGTACCCGTGTGCACGGGCATTCCCACCGAGGGAGATGTGCTGTCTGTCCCAGTAAGTGCCAGGTCTGTGAGAGGACAAGTGGGCAGTGTGCTGGCCTCTGAGGCCCCCAGCAGCGGCCCCTGCTGGTTTTGTTTATGTGGTTAGATTAGCTGGAGAAAGAAATGCTTATTTTATTTTTTTTGGGGCGCGGGTGCCGGTCTTTCCTGGCTCTGAACTCGGCGGCATACCTGGTGGTGCTCAGGTCTTATTCCTGGCTCTGAACTCGGGTCTGTATGGGATGTTTGGGGTTGAGCTCAGGTTGGCTCATGAAGGCAAGCTTCGTGCCTTTCCTGCTGTTTTCTGTCTCTGTCTCTGTCTGTCTGTCTGTCTGTCTGTCTGTCTGTCTCTCTCTCTCTCTCTCTCTCTCTCTCTCTCTCTCTCCCCCTCCCATAGAAAGTTTTTCTCTTGGGCCACAGCTCCCAGAGATCGGGGCTTCTTGGGCTCCACTGGTCTGAGCTCACTCCTGGTGGTCTGGGGACCACCAGTGCTAGGGATTGAACCCAGGGCTCCTGAGCACAAACTTTGTACTCCTTTCCTTTGAGCTGTCCCTCTGAGCCCTGGAAATAATGTATTTGCTATCCCTAGCAGTGTTCAGGTCTTACTCCTGACTCAGGGATCACTCCTGGTGGGCTGGATATTGGGGAGCAAACATACATTGGCCACATACCAGGCAAAGTGTCCTACGTGCTTTTTACTATAGCTCTGGTCCTGTCCTGGACAAAATCTTACTCAGTCATAGCACCTGACTTCAAGGGAACAGATAAATAGTATCCTAGCATTTTTCTGAAGGAAAACAAAGTATTTGACAATGAATGCATTAAATAAACGCTACAAAGGGTAGTATAATTTTAGTCTAAAAAGCCATTTAGGGGCTGGAGTGATAGCAGTGGGTTGGGCGTTTGCCCTGCACCCTGCTGACCTGGGTTCGATCCCTGGCATCTCATATGGTCCCCTTGAGCACTGCCAGGAGTAATTCCTGAGTGCAGAGCCAGAAGTAATCCCTGAACATAGCCGAGTGTGGCCCAAAAAAGCAAAAAAAAAAAAAAAAAGCCCTGTTTAGGGACTGGAGTAATAGTACAGTGGGTAGGGCCTTTCCTTGGGTTCAATCCTAGACATCCCATATGATTCCTGGAGCCCCTCCAGGAATGATCCCCTGAGCACAGAGTTCAATAATCCCTGAACACTGCCTGGTATGGCCCAAATGAAAACACCCTAAAAAGTCCTATTATGTCTAATAATTCCAAAACACACTTGGTTCTGTTTCATTGCCTATGAGTGAATATGGCCTTCTGGTAGACTATTGTAGTGCATGTTAAGTGGTTGTGTTTAATAATACTATTAAATATGAATAACATTTTCCAGAGGTAGAAGTAATCAGAAGACACGATGAGACTTGGCTTCTTGGTTCTTTCTCTGCTCTTTATTGATTTTCTGGGTTTCTAGGTAACGTGGGGGTGCTCAGAGCCTACCCCCAGTGATGCTTAGAGGGGATTGAGTCTGGGTCTCCTGCTCCATCTTTGAACTGTCTTTTTTTTTTTTTTTTTTTTTGCTTTTTGGGTCACACCGGCGATGCTCAATGGGTTTCTTCCTGGCTCCCCTGGCACTCAGGAATTACTCCTGGCGGTGCTCAGGGGACCATATGGGATGCTGGGGATCGAACCCGGGCCGGCATGGGCCGCGTGCAAACAAGCCCTACCCGCTGGGCTATCGCTCTGGCCCCATAAACTGTCTTTTTTTGACTCTCATCATGGTATTCTTTTGCGAGAGGTCAGGCACTTCAGACATTAAGAATTGTTTTTTTTTTATCTATCTTTTTGGGTCACATCTGGCAATGCTCTAGGAATCTACTCTATCTGATCTAGCTCTCGAGACAATGTGGATCTATGCTGGGATCTATCGAACCTGGGTTAGCTATCATCTAGCTAGCAAAACAACCTACCCGCTATCTCTCTCCCTAAACATTAAATTTGTTTTGTATTCTTGTCAGGTGATGCATCTTTTGCCAGATGTCATGCACTATCATCTGTCCCCTATTTAAGAACTTTATTCAATTCTATCTATCTATCTATCTATCTATCTATCTATCTATCTATCTATCTATCTATCTATCTATCTATCTATCTATCTATCTATCTATCTATCTATCTATCTATCTATCTATCTATCTCTCTATCTCTCTATCTATCTATCTATCTCTCTCTCTCTCTCTCTCTCTCTCTCTATCTCTCTATCTCTCTATCCCTCTATCCCTCTATCCCTCTATCTCCTCTATCCCTCTATCTTCTCTCTATCCTTCCTATCCCTCTATCCCTCTATCTCTCTCTCTCTCTCTCTCTCTATCTCTCTATCATCTATCTATCTCTCTATCTCTATCTATCTATCTATCTATCTATCTATCTATCTATCTATCTATCTATCTATCTATCTATCTATCTATCTATCTATCTATCTATCTATCTATCTATCTATCTATCTATCTATCTATCTATCTTTGCTTTTTGGGTCACACCCAGCAATGCCCAGGGTTTTCCTGGCTCTGCACTCAGGAATTCCTGGCTCTGTACTCAGGAATCCTAGCAGTGCTCGGGGGACCATCTGGGATGCCGGGGATCGAACCCGGGCTGGCATGGGCCGGCCGCATGCAAGGCAAACACCCTACCCGCTGGGCTATTGCTCCGGCCCCTTTTAAGAACTTTAAAGGAATTTCTTAAAAGTCTATGCTTTAGGGGCCGGAGAGATAGTACAATGGGTAGGACACTCGTCTTGCTGTGGCTGACCCCTGGCACCCTGTACCACAAGTGATGCCTGAGGGCCGAGCCAGGAGTCAGCCCTGAGCACCTCTGGATATGGCTCTGAAACAGAAACACATAAACAACCATATGCTTTATGTCCCGCCAGGACTATAGAGTTTATTTTCTGTTGAGCACCTGAAGACTCCATTGAGTATCTCCACTGGGAAACCAAACTAAGACATAAGACATGATCCCTTGGGGCTGGAGTGATAGTCCAGCGGGAGGGGCGTTTGCCTTGCAGGCGGCCAACCCAGGTTTGATCCCCGGCATCCTATATGGTCCCCTGAGCATGGCCTGGTGATTATTTATTTTGCTTTTTGCTGAGTCACACCTGGCAATGCCCAGGGGTTACTCCTGACTCTGCACTCAGGACTTTTTTCTGGCAGTGCTCAGGGGGCTATTTGGGATTCCGGGGATTGAACCCGGCATGGCCGCATGCAAGGCAAATGCCCTCTCTGCTGGACTTATCACTCCGACCCGGTTTCTCACTTCCCGATGCAGTGACACCTGACAGTAGCCGGTTGTGCAGAGCACTGGGGGAAATTAGAGAGGGGAGAGCTTGAGGTTGGAGAACTGGTAACGTCAGAACATGTCTCCCCAGAGTCTGGGAGGGTGGGAACAGACCACAGAAGAGAGTGGGGCAGGGGGACCGAAGTGAGAAATCTGGCTGTCAGCCTCTTTGTACTTTCTCATTCAAAGGACTCCCTTAGAATCCTTCTGGGGAGCAAAGTTTCAGAAGGTTGCAGATTTGCTGAGTGACTGAGTCTCTTTTGAGTCCAGTCATGTGTGGTCTGGGATTTTGCTTAGACCTCAACAGTCCAGGGTTGCACATGCCTCACAGCTGAGCATGGTCTTTGCCTATGGCAGTGATAGCAAGAACATGGGCTTATTCCCGAGCTCTTGGGTTCTTGAGGGTTGGACGGAAGATTTGCATACACAGTTGAGATGCATGGGAAGGTAAAAAGTCTTGGACAGTTCAAATAGGTGATCCTGACCCTTCCCTTGGACCCTTGTACGTGTTGCTTGCATTTTCCCTCACCTGGTTGCCTCCAGTGTGTGAACCCTGTCACCTGTGTCCCTTTATAGGGCCCCTACTGCGCTGTAACCTGTCACTGGGCCCCTCTAGGACTGTCCCTCAGCGGCGTCCTGTCCCCTCAGCTTTTGTTAGTCACACACTGGTCATGGCCGCATGTTAAGGTCCCGGCCATCCTGCTGCCTGTCTGAGCGTAGGTGAGGGGAAAATGAGCTTTTTGAGGCTGCTGTCATCCCGTGCCTGGCTTTTTGTCTTTGTGCCACACCTGCTTATGCCCAATGGTCACTCCTGGGTTTGCACTCTGGAATCACTGCTGGTGGTGCTCTGGGGACCATATAGAGTGCTTGGGATCTAACCCGGGTCAGCCATTCGCAAGGCAAGGGCCCTGCATGCTGTGCTCATTACCCCCCCCCATTCTCTATTTTGACTGGAGACCTTTTTTGGAGAGGAAAGTTTAAAAGTACCGTTCAGGAACTAGTTTCCTGGAGCTCTGGCCGTCCCCTGCATCTGTGGGAGGTCTGGTTTGATTTCCTATAACTATGGCTCCCTGAACACTGCCAGTTCTCTTGAGCTCTTGAGCACAGAGCTGGGATTGCCCCTGAGCAGTCACCACAACTACTGGGGGGGGTTGTCCCCAAAACAACCAGCACTCAATCAGAAAGTCACATCCACCACCCAAATAAAAAATAAAAATGTGCAACCCAGGGCTGGAGGAGTTGCTCCGAGGGTGGGCTGCCCTGTGTGCTTGAGCCCCCGGTCACTCCTAGGTGTGGGCCCGGTGGCCTCACCCCCCCCCACTTGTCACGGAGCGTGGCGCTGGTGCTGTGCATGCCGCCAGCTGGGGCAGCCCGGTACAGACAAGCACCAGTCCAGCTGTGCTTGGGAATGCGGACGGTCCCGGTGTCATGGTGTCGAGTTAGGAGCAATAGTTGGTGGGGAGACCTTTATCCAAAAGAGAAATACGTTATCCAGACGGGAGGAATTCTTTCAAAATCTGTATGTGTGCATTTTACAATTTCATTTGTTATACTTCAGAAGAGGCTGGAAAAAGATGTGAGAAGGAAAAAGAAAAAAAGAAACTTCATCAAGGATGTGAGACCATAAGGACAGGAATAGGATCTGGGAATTTCGATTCTTATTTTATTTTATTATTTTTTTTTTTGCTTTTTTGGGTCACACCTGGAGATGCTCAGGGGTTACTCCTGGCTCTGCACTCAGGAATTACTCCTGGCGGTGCTCGGGGGACCATATGGGATGCCGGGATCGAACCCGGGCCGGCACAGGCCAACCGCGGCAAGGCAAACGCCCTACCACTGGGCTATCGCTCCTGCCCCCACGAATTTCGATTCTTATTGCAGGCAGAAGGAGCGGCAGACTGTAAACAGGAGTCATGTCAGACCTGGGCCAGAAAAGTGACCTTGCAGGTGCTGGGGACACTCTGCAGGAGGGCGTAGCATGGGGACATAGTGGACATGAAACCCTGTCATTACCAAGGCCATAAATCATGGCCCCTTAAAAAAGAAAAGTTGAAGAGAGAAACGTAAGCAGATAACCTTGACAGCAACTGGGCAGGGGGCGGGCGTGGACGGAGAATGGTGCCCATTTGTTGTGTTAAAGGACCAGTCCTATGGGGCTAGAGGCAGAGCACAGCGGGGGAGGGCGTTTGCCTCACACACGGCCAACCCGCATCCATCCCTGGCATCCCATATGGTCCCCCAAGCACCGCCAGGAATAATTCCTGAGCACAGAGACAGGAGTAAGTAGCTCCTGAGCATTGCTGAGTGTGACCCCAAAAGAAAAATAAGTAAGTAAGTAAGTAAGTAAGTAAGTAAATAAATAAATCAATGGGCCAGTACAGGAATCAGACTTACCCTACAGCTTGACTGTTTGGCCACCCATAGGCCCTGCTCTGTGATGTGGTTTCTCTCTCTGAGAAGTGTAGGGGGTCCACGGGGCTTGTGCACAAACCCTCAAGCAGAACTTTTAAGTGATCAGCTACTTAATTGGGGTGGGGGGGGGGGGGAGTCCCAAGGGTCTTCCAGGTTCTGTTCCAGCCCCTCCATGACTTACTCTTTCTTTGGATTTTGGCCCACACCCAGCAGTTCTCAGGGGTTACTCCTGACTGCACTCAGGAAGCACTTCCTGCTGGTGCTGGAGGACCACACGGGATGCCGGAGATTGGACCTGTTTGGCTGTGTGCAAGGCCGGTCCTCTCCGTGCACGACGGCTCTGGCTCCTCTGCTTTTTCTGACAGGGCATCCCTTAGCTGCAGGTGCAGTTGGGGTTTGTCCCTTTGGCTGTTGGCGGCGTCTCTGCTCTCCCTTCTTCGCTCACCAGCCTCTTTGTGCTCCTATTACTTCCCCCTTGTTCCTTCTTTTGGCTCCTTTTATCTTTTTTTTTTCCTTTCCTTTTTTTGGTCATGGGCCACACCTGGCAATGCTCCTGGTTCTGCACTGAGGAATTAGTCCTGGAGGATTGGGGACCATATAGGATTCTGGGGATCAGTGCCGGGTTGGCGTACCTGTTGGACTGTCGCTCTGACCCCTAGTTCCTGTGTATTTTGCCCTTCCTTTTTTTTTTTTCTTTTTCTTAGTTCATATCCAGCGATGCTCAGGGGTTACTCCTGGAGTGCTTGGGGACCATATGGGATACTGGGGATGGCAGCGTGCAAGGCAAGCGTGCAAGGCAAACTCCCTACCCTCTGTACTATCGCTCTGACCCTATTCCTGCGTTTTCCTAAAACATTGTGTTTAAATTTCATCCTGTTAAGTTGAATTGAATTAGCGTTGAAACCTTCGGATCTAAACTTAGCTTTACTGTCATCTGTATTTGGAAGCAGTAGCCTTCCAGTGACCCTGGGAATCATCTCCCTGCCCTTCGCTGAGCCCCTGGCCCCAGAGTACAGGGAGCCTCGTCCCTGCCCTAGAAGCCTCCAAATTAAACTAAAGATGAGAAGTTCCACAGCTTATGGTTGATGAGCCTTTGGGAAGCCATTGCTAAACTTTATAGTGATAAAGTAATAGATTTTGGGGCTGGGGGTGGCGAGGTGTGGCTTGTGAGCCACCTACTCGGAGTGCAGTGCTGCAGTGCCCTGCTGCCCACTGCTGCCCGCTGCTGCCCACTGCTGCCCAAGGGAGCCCAGGGCCGGCCTTTGCAGGCGGCCTGCATCCCCGCCCCTCTCCTATGGTCCCAGTAAAAACAGAATTCATTGATTGTGCTTTGGGAACACACCTGCCTATGCTAAGGGAACGCTCCTGGTGGGCTTGGGGGACCGTATGGGTGCTGGGGACGGAACCTGGGCCAGTCACTTGCTCTCTGTCTTCACTTTGTAATTTTCTTTTATTTGCTTGTACCCAAAATAGTCTGCGCTTCTTTCTTAGTGCTTTTGTCTGTGGAGTCACATCAGTAGGGGTGGGAAGGTTGCTTCACGCATCTCTTTCATGCCTGCTCCTTCATGGGGTTGTTCTGGCTGCTAGTGGGAGTGCTGTGACACGCCGTAGTGAAGACGATGAACTGCCGCCAGGATACTGCTTTACTAATCCCTAATACTATCCCTGTCTGACTGGCTCCTGTGGAAGTAAAGTCACAGTGTGATTCCATCTTATGCCTGACTCAGAGCCACGGCTTTTATTTATTTATTTATTTATTTATTTATTTATTTACTTATTTATATTTTTTGAGATTAGTTTGTTTTTTAGAAAACGCTCTTGGGGCCTGAGCAATAGCACAGCAGGTAGGGTGTTTGCCTTGCAAGGCAGCTGATCCGGGTTTGATCCCCAGCATCCCATATGGTCCCCAAAGCCAGGAGTAATTCCTGAGAGAAGAGCCAGGAGTAACCTCTGAGCATTGCCGGGTGTGACCCAAAAAGCAAAAATAAAATAAAATAAAACAAAAACATTCTTGGGGTTGGAGTGATAGCACAGCAGGTAGGGCATTTGCCTTGCATGCTGCCAACCCGGGTTCCATCCCTGACATCCCATATGGTTCCCCAGCACCTCCAGGAGTAATTCCTGTGCAAAGAGTCAGGAGTAACCCCTGAGCTGGGTGTGACCCAAAGAGCAAAACAAACAAACAGAAACAAACAAGTTCTTGGGTCACACACACCCAGCAGTGCTCAGGCTTTACTCCTGTTCTATATTCTGGGATCACTCCTGTGTGTGTATCTGTGTGTGTCTATGTGTCTTGTGTGTGTGTGTCTATGTGTGTGTCTGTATGTGTGTCTATGTGTGTGTCTATGTGTGTCTATGTGTGTGTCTGTGTGTGTGTCTATGTGTGTGTCTGTGTGTGTGTGTCTGTATGTGTGTCTCTGTGTGTGTGGCTGGAGTGGAGACAATATGTGCGGTGCTGAGGATCTAGCTGGATGGCTGCTTGCAGGCAAGCTTCTTCCTAGCTCTCTGACTCAACAGTCTAACATATTTAATTAAATACAGGGTTTCTTTGATAACCAAGAACAGTGTAGTCTTTGTTTATACTAGCTTATTATTTTATTTCATTCTTTAATTATTATTATTTTTGCTTTTCGTGTCATATCTGATTCTCAGGGGTGACTCCTGACTGTGCCCAGAGCATTACTCAGGAATTACTCCTGGAAGTGCTCGGGGACCATATGGGATGCCAGGGATCGAACCCCCCAATTGGCTGTGTGCAAGGCAAATGTCCTATCCACTGTACTATCGCTCTGGCCCCTTTTATTTTTGTATTGATTTTTTGTGCTCAGGGATCACACCTGGCATTGTTCAGGGGAGATATGGGCTACCTGAGAATTGTTCTCAGGGATCACAACTGGCAGTGTTCAGGGGACAATATTGGCTACCTGAGAACTGAACCCAGGTTGGTTGCATGTGCCTTTTCTGCTGGACTATCTCACCCCTAAGTTTTGTGTTTGGATCATACCTGGTATTTCCAGTGATGCCTTGGGGACCGTTTGTGGTGGCAGGCATCAGACCCAGGCTCCTTCCTGCAGAGCCTGCATTCTCACCAGTGCGTCTCCCAGCCTCAGCTTATTTGACTAGAACAAGTAGAGGATGGTTCCATAATGGTCCTTTTTATTCAACGCCAGGAGTATAAAGCTCTTGTCAGCTTCTTGGAGAATTAGGAAGTTTGAGGAGGAAATGTAGAATTGTGTATTTATTTTGAGCAGGAGGGTAATTGTTCATAATTACAGAGGCTTGTTTTGAACTCTGGGAAAGGTAGAAAAATGTTAGGAAAAATAAACCAAATAGGGGTCAGAGCCATAGTACAGTGGATAGGGCGCTTGCTTGCACTCCTGACCCATGGTCATCCCCGGCATTGCCTTTGGTCCCTCAAGCACTGAGCACCGCCTGGAGTAGTTCTTGAGTTCTGAGCTGGGCGTAACCCCTGAGCATTACCGATACAAAACCGTGGCTGGAGCGATAGTACTGCAGGTAGGGTGTTTGCCTTGCACCAAAGCATTGCCGGGTGTGATCCAAAAGCAAAACAAAACCAAGTAAAATCTATAAAAGGAGGAAAGAATGGGCAAAAGGATGTTATTATGCATCTGAAATCAAAATCAGCGAGTTTAATGAGGAATTTCTGTCTTATATTGTGTTTGTTTAAGATTTGCTGAGAGGGTTAACAGGTTTTAGGGATCTGATGCAAAGACAAGCAGCCTTTGTTTGGTGTCTGATTCCTGACAACATTTTATACAGTGAAAACAAAATGATCTGAAAGAATAGTAGAGGAGAGAGTTCCCCAAACAGATAGTAAAGAGTTAACCTTCTGGCTGGCTGCTGCCTCTGGTGCGGTTCCAGATCTGGGATCTGGAGAATCCATTCCACCTTTTTGAGGTGCCCGAAGCCTGCAACAGATGCTGGGATCTGGGATCCACTTTCTCCCTTTCTGGTCTTGGGCGGGCTTCTGTGCCACTGTGAGTGTGCGTGTTTGGGTGTGTGTGTGTGTGGTGTCTGTGTGTATGGTGGTGGGTGGTTTTCTGTGGCTGTGTGTGTAGTCGGTGATGTGTTGGGGGTGGGTGGTGGTGGTATATGTATGGTGTCTCTGGTGTGTGTTGCGTTTGGTGTGTATGTTGTGTCTTTAGTGGTGTGTGTGTGTGGTAGGCGGTGTTGTGCTGGTATCTGTGTTTGATATGTGTGATATCTCTGTGTATGATGGTGTGTATGGTATCTGTGGTAGGTGGTGGTATCTGATGGGGCATGTAGTGTATGGTGTGTGTGTGGTGGTATGTATTTGGCGTGTGTGTGTGTGTGTAGTCTGGTGGTGTCTGTGCTGTCTGTTTAGTGGTGGTGTGTGGTGTCTGTTGGGTGGTGGTGTGTGTTGTATGTTTTTGATGATGTGTGTGGTGGTATCTGTTTAGTGGTGTACGTGGCGTGACGTCTGGGTGGTGGTTTGTGTGTGCGTGTGTGTTGTCTGATGGTTGTGTGATTTATGGTGTCCGGGTTTGGGGTTATGAATACGTTTGTGTTTGGGGGGTGGTGTGTGTGTGTGTGTCTGTCTGTCTGTGCTGCTGGAAGTTTCTCAGAGCCTGGGAGAAATTAGACAAAGCAACTTGGAGCTCTCTGCTGTCTTTCGTAGGCTGCAGCCCACCCTCTGGTGGGACCTGGTGGGGTGCTCAGCCCCCTGACTTGCCTGCACAAAGGGGAAGGATTCCTTCTTTTCCCAGTGGCTTTGGACATGGCTCACCTTATGGGAGCAGCAGTTTTTATAAGCCGGTTTAGGTACAGAAATGGAAAATGACAATTAAAAGAGCCAGAACCACAAGTGTCTGCTGGTGAAAAGTTGTGTATTTTCAGAGGATCGTGTTTTGACATCTGGTTCCGGAGGGTGACTAGGCTGGCATTGTTACTGTTAAAAATACACAAATGCAAAACTAGCAGTGTTGTATTTCTCTATTATGTATTTAACTGTATCAAAACATTAGCCTCGATGGCACTCGATACTGAGGTGTGTGTGTTTAATGTGGAATTAAGTACAGGTTTATAAATAGAAAAAGAACAAATGTAAAGATTTCATATTCTGGCTTTAGAAGTTGATTGACAGAGAAGTAGGAATAAAAGATCTTTCACAAGCCCCCCTTTCAGCTTACAGCTATTCTGCTTGGATTTCCTTTTCTCCTAATTATGTGGAGGAATATGCCATGAGCTTCTGTAACCAGAGCCTTGTAGGTCAGACCTGATGTATTTAATCCATGCTTAGCATTTCAACAGCCAATGTGGCTGTTAATGTCTGGGCAGTGCCACCCGACTGGGGAGACGTCTACAGGTTGGCAGTGCAGCTGTTTTCAAAAAATTCAGGTGGTGTGTGTGTGTGTGTGTGTGTGTGTGTGTGTTTTATATGAAATGACCAATCGATGGATTAATTGCAGCAGCATTTCTAGGTTCCACTTAGTTTCTTAAATAGTTTTGTTGATATTAGGATTATCCAACATTTTTTTTTTCTCTTTTTGGGTCACACCGGCAATGCTCAGGGGCTACTCCTGGCTCTTCACTCAGGAATTATTCCTGGTGTTGCTTGGGGGACCATATAGATGCCGGGGATCAAACAGGGTTCGCCACATGCAAGGCAAATGTCCTACCTGCTGTGCTATCGTGCCAACATTGACACTCTCTCTCTCTTCCCCCTCATATATACGTACATACATGCATACATACATACATACATACATACATACATACATACATACATACATGCGAATAAACTTACGTAGAATTTTTTTTTTGGGAGACCATGCCCAGTGGTACACAGGGCTCACTCCTGGCTCTGCATATAGGGATCTTCTGCAGGCGTGTAGGACCATATGGGGTTTTGGGGCTTGAGCCTGGGTCAGTGGTGTGTCAGACAAGCACCCTCCCTACCTCCTGTTCTATCTCTCTGCGCAAAGAGTAATACAATTTTGAAAAACTCTGGAAAAACATTTTGATTCAGCATTCCAGTATAGATTGGAAAATTGTCAACTTATTTCTTAATGTTTAATTAACAGTTAATTAGAAAAGACAATAATAGTGAGAGGTCTCAGTGAGGGTTCAGCAGGGTCAAGCCTTGCATGCTGGTCCCAGCAGGAGTTCCTGAGGATAGAGCCCCACTCACCCCTGAGCAGAGCCTGGGGTGGCCCTTGCTCCCTCCTTGCTCCCAGCCCCTAAAGGGAATAGTCAAATCTCTGCTCCCTAAGTAGCTTTACTTTACTCTCCTGGGGCTGGAGCGATAGTAAGGTGGGGAGGGCATTTGCCTTTCATATGGCTGACCTGGGTTCCATCCCGGCATCCCATAAGGTCCCCTGAGCACCACCAGGAGTAATTCCTGAGCACAGAACCAGGAGTAACCCCTGAGCATGGCCGGGTGTGACATATTTTTTTTTTCTCACTCTCCTGATAATAGCTAGAGTTTTATTAGAGTAAGATATTTTTTGAAGTCCAAACTAATTTATTTGGGGGGGTGGTTGGAGGGCATATCTAGAGGTTCTCGGGGCTTACCCTGGTCCTGCTCAGTGGTCACTGATGGTGGGGCTCGGGACCATATGTGGGGATGAAATTCAGGTCTGCTGCATGCAAGGCAAGTACCCTTCTGCCGTGCTCTCATTGGGGTCCCTTTATTAATTTTTACAGGGCCACACCTGGTGTTCTGGGCACTGTAGATTTGCTCTGGAGTTGTTTGGGGCGGGTGGGGTTTGCTGTTGGGTCTAGAATTCGGACCTTGCTCAGGCCAGGATGTGCCACACCCTACACCAGGAAACTGTATTCTAACAAGGGATATTTTTTTTTTTTTGGGTCACACCCAGCAATGTGCAGGGTTACTCCTGGCTCTGCACTCAGGAATTACTCCTGGCAGTGCTTGGGGGACCATATGGGATGTCGGATCAAATCCGGGTTGGCCGCATGCAAGGCAAACTCCCTCCTGCCCCTAACAAGATAGGTTTAAATTTAATTATTTGATAGTTTATTTAAGAATAAACAGTAGGGGCTGGAGCGGTAGCACAGGCAGGTAGGACCTTTGCCTTGCATGCAGCAACCTGGGTTTGATCCCTGGAATCCCATATGGTTCCCCCAGCACAGCAGGAATAAATTCCTGAGTGCAGATCCAGAAGTAACCCATGAGCATCACTGGGTGTGACCCCCAAAAAGCAAAAATAAATAAATGAAATTTAAGGATTAAAAAAAAACCAGGAATATATACTTGAGGGGCCCGAGAGAGGGAGAGATAATACAGTGGGTAACTACAGCCTTGCAGGGGTAACTGCAGCCTTGCCTGTGGCTGACCCACGCAGCTTTCATCCCTGTGGCTGACCCACGCCGCTTTCATCCCTGTGGCTGACCCACGCCGCTTTCATCCCTGTGGCTGACCCGCGCAGCTTTCATCCCTGGCATCCCATATGGTCCCTGATCACTACCAGAATTGATCCCCTAGTGCAGAGCCAGGCATAGCCCCTGAGCCTCTGTAGGGTGTGGACCCCCAAAAAACCAAACCAGATCAAAACAAAAAAACAGTTATTCCAGTGTAACAGTTGCTACAAAATCATTTTTCTTGTACAGTTTTATTATACATCTGTCTATTTAACAAAGTGTAAAATAAAACTATGCCATTTTTTCATTTCAGTGTTATGAAAGAACACTGGTATTTTTGCTTTCTCTTCTCTTCTCTTTTTTTTGCTTTTGAGCTGCACCTAGGGTACTCAGGGTTTACTTGGCTCTGTGCTCTGGGACCACGCGGCGTGACGGCCGGGACTGGGGGAGGCCCTGATGTAGGAGATGAGACCCTGTTGGCTGCTTGCAGGCAAGCACTTTACCTGCTGTGTTTCTCTCCAGCCCCTCGTGCTTTTGTCTTACTGACATAAAGGGTCCATTTCGGAAGTGACACATCATGCAGTGATTCATTATTTTGGTTTGAGAGGAGACTGGTGTTCCCCCCCACCCCCCGTGTTTGGGGCTGCCTCCTGTGGTGTTCTGGGGCCCCCCAGCTATGTGTTTGGGTTGTTCCTTCAGTGCCTGGGGGGCTGTGCCTTGCCAGGGCTGGATCCTGGTCCCATGAGCCTTGGTCCCTTGAGATCTCTGTGGCCTGGCCGACTTCTTTTGAAATGTTTCTTAGCTTTTCTGTGGTGTCTCCTGGGTAATGGGGGGCTCTGAACCCTCATTACACAGCCTCCCTCAGGGGAGCCAGGGGTGCAGCGCTGGGGGAGTGGGCCTAAGCTTGTGGTGGATGGTCGCTCGAGTGCCCGTTGTTTAGCTGGCACTGGCGGGGGTGAAGCGACACCCCTAGCAAAGCCTCCTTGCAGCACCCTTGGCATTGTGAGGAAGAGAACCAGTTTGCTTGTGTTTTATTAAAATGAATTTGTAAGTTTTGTCAGAATGGTGACTAACCATGCATCCTGTGCTATGCACAGCCTTCTCCTTCAGACGGCTTCTCCCTCACAAAGAGAAACCAATGTTTTCTAACAAAGTGAAAAACAAAAAAGCTTCTTTTATCTGGGGAAGCTATTGGATTATTTAAGGTTTTCCTGTAATTTGTGTCGGGGATGGGGCATACCCATGGGTGCTCAGGGCTCACTCTAGGCACTGTGCTCAGGGATTGCCCCTGGCAGAGCCCAGGGGATCAGACGTGGTGCAGGAATTGAACCTGCTTAGGCAAGCGCCTCCCCCTCTACTATGACTCAGTATCCAGTTTTGATTTGTTTGTTTTTCACTTTTGGGTCACACTCAGCCGTGCTCAGGACTGACTTCTGGCGGGCTTGGGGACCCATCTAGGGTGCTGGGGATTGAACCTGGGTCAGCTGTGTGCAAGGCAAATACCTTCCTGCTGGGCTTACTTATTTTCATGTTACTTCTTTTTGTATTTTGGACATTCCGTTGCTGTGCTCAGGGCTTACTCCTGGCACTGTTCTCAGGGGCCATTCCAGCTGGTGCTTGGGGATCCTGGGAGTAAGCCTAGGTTGGCTGTGTACAAGGCCAAAGCCCGTTTATTATCTCCAGCGTAGGTGTCTCCCCCTGTGCCCTCCACCCCATTCGCAGTGCAGGCTGGGCTGGGTGTTTGGGGTGAGATTCCTGTGCCTCCTCTTCCTGTGCGGCCCGTGGGAAGCACTGGCGCCCTGGAGTGCTTTGATTGGACTGCTTTTCCCTCCACTGGGTGTGAGTCCCCTCTTCCCTCTGTCCTTCTTGGTGCTGGAACCCAAACCCTCACATGAGCTGAGCATTTCCATTTTTCTTTCCCTTTTATGCGTGATCGTCTTCGTTTCTACTTTAGTATTGTCAGACTTGAGAACATCCTCTCCTCAGGACCCCTTGCCTTCCTTCACCCTCTGGCTGTAACTGGCCTGCTTGATGGTCAAAATCATCAGCGAGCACTGATTGGGCCGATCCATCGTGCACATAGGGCCGGGGGACGAGATTTGTCTTTCTGGCTGCTGTGCCAGTATCTCTGTGTTTTATTTATTTATTTTTTTGCCTTTTTGGGTCACACTGGCAATGCTCAGGGGTTACTACTGGCTCTGCACCTGGGAATCACTCCTGGTGGTGCCCAGGGGACCATATGGGATGTTGGGGATTGAACCCAGGTCAGCCGTGTGCAAGGCAAACGCCCTCCCTGCTGGACGCTGGCCCCTGTGAGTCCTTTTTTTTTTAATTTTTTTTCTTTTTGGGTCACAACCGGCAATGCTCAGGGGGTTTCTCCCTGGCTCTGCACTCAGGAATTACTCCTGGCGGTGCTCGGGTGACCATATGGGATGCCGGGGATCGAACCTGGGGCGGCACAGACTGGCCATGTGCAAGGCAAACGCCCTCCCGCTGGGCTTCGCTCCGCCCCCCCGTGTGAGTCCTTTACTGAGGGCAGACTGCTCTTGGATTCTGCTCTTCTCCTGGCCAGACTTGGCTCAGCTGTTCTGCGTCTCTTCTTTCCTGTCTTCCTTCCAGGCCCTGTTGCAGCGCACCCTTCTTTATTCAGGGGAGGATGATGTGGGAGGTAGCGTCTGAATTCTGCCTCCTCTGCTGAACTCCGTAGACTTCTTATTCAGGCTCAGCCCTGCTGCAGATGCTCCTGTTGAGCCTCTCGGCCAGAACCCAAGGTTGCTGTGTTGTGACGAGTGAGAATTCTGACCCAGTGCACTTGCTGTGTGGTTCTCTGCAGAAACACTTAAAAACCTTTTTATCCTTATGCTTTGGGATCACATCCAGTGACACTTCAGGGTTATTTAATGGCCTTGAACTCAGGAATCACTCTTTTTTTTTTTTTTTGGGTCACACCTGGTGATGTTCAGGGGTTACTCCTGGCTCTGCACTCAGGAATTACACCTGGTGATGCTCGGGGGACCATATGGGATGCTGGGGATCGAACCCAGGTGGGCCGCATGCAAGGCAAATGCCCCACCTGTTGTGCTATTGCTCTGGCCCCTCTTGATGGTGCTTGAGGGACCATGTGGGATGCTGGATAGTGAACCCTGGTCAGCATGTGCAGCACAAGCACCTTACCTGCTGTGGTCCCCCCTTACTGTTGCTCCGGCCCCTTAAAAGTATGTTTTGTCGCAGCTGGGGAACTGGAACTCAGCTTTCCCCTACCTCAGCTGACCATGGGGCCCCCCAGGAGGACAGATGGGTTTTGGGAGTGGGCCCCATCACCTCTGGGGGTCCCAGAAACAGCCGGATGAGACTCGCCCACCACATTAGCGGCTATTTTTGCTGTCCGGATGCTGCAGCATATCAGAGTCTGCCTGGGAGGGACGCTGACCTCAAGACCAGATTAACAGAGCAAGACGAGTTCGAGCCCTGGTAGGCAGCTCCCAGAAGCGGGAAACACCGGGAATTCGTCAGATGGAGCTGGGGTCGTCCCTTCCCCTCTCTGTTTTGTCTGAGCCTGGTAGCCCCCACCCAGGAGCTGCCCTGAGGCGACCAGCCATAGCATGCAGAGCCTCAGACGCAGCTGGGGGAACTGGAACTCAACTCTCCCCTAGCTCAGCTGACCATGAGGCCCCCAGGATGGGTTTTGGGTGTTGGCCCATCACCCCGGTGGGGTCCCAGAAGCAGCGGAAGAGACTCACCCACCACATTAGCTGCCATTTTCGCTGTCCGGATGCTGACCATGAGGCCCCTAAGTTGCGGCGGCTGCTTGCAGCCATGCAGTCCATCAAACTAGTGGAAACAGTTATGTCCTTTAATGTACTGCGTTCTATGATGTGTAGGAAAGGTAGGCGGGAGGGGAGGGATAGAGGTGAGTGCCAGCGGAGAGTGGTGGGCAGCTCCCAAAGGACCCTGGGTGTATGTGAGCCCCTGCAGGACCCCACGGGCCAAACCAGGGCCAAGGCAGAGTCAAGCACACTGCACGGCTTTCATTCAGTTTCAGATATTTATTCTGATTTCCGGACCACACCCAGCGGTGTTCGGGGCTGACTCCTGGCTCTGTACTCTGGGATCTCTCCTGCGGGGTGCTGCGCATTGAAGTACCTTCTCCACTGTACTATTCAGGCCAATATCTCATTCTTCCTGAACCCTTTCCCCTTCCTGCAGGAGAAGCGAATCACGCAGGTCCCTTCTTTGAGGCCTTGTGCTGGGCTCCAGGAGGGTGTGTGGTCACTGGCCCAGTTGCTGCTCTCACTGCCTTTTTTGCTGGATGGTTATCCTTTAAAAGATGATTTGCGAATATTCTTTGCATGTTAAGCAAATAAGTAGGGGGCTGGAGTGATAATACAACAGGGAAGGTGTTTGCAGCCATGAGCTCCGGAGCCGGGCCATCCCATGTGGTGCCTCCAACACTGCCAGGAGTAGTTCCTGAGGGCAGAGCCAGGAGTAACCCCTGAGCATTGCCAGCCACGTAAGGCTCAAACACCAAAAAAAGGGAAAAGAAAGTAAGTAGTTATGTAATAGGTGCTACATATTGCCAGCCACATATTTTAATCCCCTCCCTTTTTTTAAATTTAATTTATATTTTCCCCCCAAATATTATTACACCATTTTAGACATACAATTGAAAGATGCTCATGTGGAGTTTTGGATCTACAGTGTTCCAACACCCATCCCTCCACCCAAACCCATCTACCATCACCAATGTCCCCACCTCCCTCCTCCCGCACCTCAATCTACTTGGCAGATTCTGTATGTCATTTCTTTTCATCTTTATATCTCCTTCCCGATAAACTTTCCTGCTCTTACGTAGAATACAGTGCATTAAAAGACATTACTGTTTCACTATTTTAGTGGACCGTGCGGCCGCTTGCGGCCGCGCGATCTGGGCTCGAACTGGTCTTGCTCTGTTGATCTGGTCGTGAGGCATTTTCTCAGCGTCTGGACAGCGAAGATGGTGGCCTAGTGTGATGGGCAAGTTTCATCCGGCTGCTTCCGGGACCCCCCAGAGGCGGATGGGGGCCAGAACACCAAACCCATCTGCCCTCCTCGGGATCCCATCGTCAGCTGGGCTCGTGCGAGCCGGGCTCCAGTCTCCCCAGCCGCTTGACAGCTCTGCATACTGGTTCCCGGCGGCTCCTGGGCGGGTCCACCAGACTCGACAAAATGGAGGGGGAGTGGCTTAACCCTGACTCCATCTGGCGATTCCCAGTGATTCCCGCCTCTGGGAGCCGTCTACCTGGGCTCGAACTGGTCTTGCTCTGTTGATCTGGTTGTGAGGCATTTTCTCAGCGTCTGGGCTTGAACTGGTCTTGCTCTGGTCGTGGGTCAGTTTCTCAGCGTCCGGACAGCGGATGGTGGCTGGGCTCGAACTGGTCTTGCTCTGTTGATCTGGTCGTGGGTCAGTTTCTCAGCGTCCGGACAGCGAAGATGGTGGCTGGGCTTGAACTGGTCTTGCTCTGTTGATCTGTCGTGGGTCAGTTTCTCAGCGTCCGGACAGCAAGATGGTGGCTGGGCTCGAACTGGTCTTGCTCTGTTGATCTGGTCGTGAGGCATTTTTCTCAGCGTCTGGACAGCGAAGATGGTGGCTAGTGTGATGGGCGAAGTTCCATCCGGCTGCTCCGGGCCCCCAGAGGCGATGGGCCAACACCCCAAAACCCATCTGCCCTCCTCGGGATCCCATCGTCAGCTCTCCCCTTTTTTAAACTCTGAAATAAATGAATCCTTTCCAAGTTACGGGTGGACAGGTGAATGCAGAGTTCACGATAATTGATGGATTTTCCTCCTCTGGTGCACGTGCCATTTTAACCCTAGTGCTTGCCTGTCTTTCTTTAGGAAACTTGTTGTGGCCTTCTCAGGGGCTGGGGGGCTGGAGGGCTGAACCCCTGCTTCCTCTGCCCCTCCCCCCCAGCCTCTGCCTGGTCAGCGCCCAGCTGTCTGCCTGCAGCATGGCTTGCTTTTCATGGTTTCTTCTTACTTGAGTCTCTTCATTTCTTTTCTTTTCTTTTTCTTTTTTCTTTTTGGGTCACACCTGGCGATGCTCAGGGGTTATTCTTGGCTCTGTACTCAGGAATTACTCCTGGTGGTGCTCGAGGGACCATATGGGATGCCGGGATCGAACCCGGGTTGGCAGTGTGCAAGGCAACGCCCCTCCCGCTGTGCTATCGCTCCAGCCCTCTTCATTTCATTTCTTTTTTTTTTTCTTTTTTTTTTTTTTTTGCATCACACCTGGTAGTGTGTCTCAGGACTTATGCTTGTCCCTGGCAGGCTTAGGGACCATGTAGGATTGAACCCAGGTCAGCTGTGTGCAAAGCAACCACTGGCCAGGGAGCACACACGCTGTGCTGTTTGCTGAGTCTCTAAGTCCTGAGCTGTTGGCCTGCTGTCCCTCCCTTCCCCCCTCTCCCTTTACCAGCGGATCACTGGGTAATTGTGTAGCAAAAAAATATATATATATTTTTTTCTTTTTTTTGGTCACACCCGGCCATGCTCAGGGGTTACTCCTGGCTCTGCGCTTAGGGATTACTCCTGGTGGTGCTCGGGGGACTGTCAGGGAGCCCCTGGGGGTCCCCAACAGTGTCAGGACAGAAGTTCTTTTCTACCTCTGAGTTTTCATCCGTCTCAGGGGAACGAGTCCAGCGCAGTTCCAAAAAGGCTTTTTTAATAGTACAAAAGCTCTTCCACAGCAATCCAATATAATGAAAGAACTCTAGCTCTGGTGAGACCTTAGACCATACAAGAGAGCCCAAGTCTGCCACCAAAGAGAGAGGATCTCACCAGAGAGGGAGTCCCTACGCAAAAGAAGGGAAAAATGAAAAAAGGGGCCTCAACTCAGTCCCCTTATATACACCAAAGTAATCCTATCTGTGACAGGTAGTGTCCTGTCAACAAAGAACCCTAAATAGCTTGTAGAAGGGTGGTGTCACACCCTATTATAGGTATAAACAAAGGATTACACCAAGGACTAATCCCTTCTGAGATTATCTAGTAAAACACTGGAGAGGGAGGGGGCTGATATAAAGTAATACATCTTAGTTTTATGGGCTTCATGTAATCTAGATGGTACCCACAAGGTCCTTTTATTTATTATCTGCACCAGGGTGATTCTGAGTATCTTGTTCTCTGTATACTGAAAGGGTCACACTTGCCTGCGTGAGGGCAAACTAGTATGATCCTTCCTATAATCATAAAGATAGTCTCAAAGTGGCGAGGGTGGTAATCTCCTGGTAAATTCTAACTGTCCCATGATGGGTGCAGTGGGTATAAAGAGGAGCTGTGCCCAATCTAGAAAACATAGAAGTCTTAGTAGATGTATAATAAGTCAGAAGTTATTCAGAGTCAAGGTGACTTCTGTAACTTCCACACCCTCTCTCAGTGTTTAGATAGAAGAGCGATCTTTAGAATGAACCTTGGCTTAAGAACATGTAAGTAGATTAAGCTGTGAGTGGGTAAAAACAGCAAAGCTCCCAAACTAGCTAAGCCCGACATCCAACAGGGGACCATATGGGATGCTGGGGATTGAACCTGGTCGGTCATGTGTAAGGCCCTCTCTGCTGTACTATTGCTCCGGCCCTGTGTAGCAAAATTGCTTATCTTTTCAGGTGCGGGTCCTGTTGGGTTTGGAGTAGGGGCTGAGCTTACCTGAGATTCCAGTAAATGCATCATGAGGATAAAAAAGACTTGTTGGGACCAGAGCAATAACCCAGCGGGTAGGGCGCTTGCTTTGCATGCAGCTGGCCTGTGCCGGCCCGGGTTCGATCCCCGGCATCCCATATGGTCTCCCGAGCACCGCCAGGAGTAATTCCTGAGTGCAGAGCCAGGAGTAACCCCTGAGCATCGCTCGTGTGACCCCCCCAAAAAAAAAGCAAAAAAAAAAAAAAAGGCTTTCACGCTTGGCTCTGTGCTGGCCCTGGGAGGAACTGGGGAAGACTGATGCAAGAGCGGTGGTTTACACTTGGTGATGGGCCTTGTGAGGGGTCCGCCTGGGCTTTCTGTGCTGGGGACTGGGCGAACACATGCTTTTCCTTCTGTGACCCAGGACCCCCAGCAGTGCCTCTGGGATTGTGTTGGGCTCACATGGCAGTACCAGGGATCAGACCTCGTGTCTGATGCTGGATGCTGCTTTTGTGGGTCACGCCCCAGGGCATGGCCGTGCCACTCTCAGGGTTGGTGTGTGAGTGGCTGTTCATGCCATAGCAGTTGGCTCCCCAGGCACTGCACACAGGGAAACAGTGGGGCACCGCGACCCAGTAGGTGCTCGGGAGCTCCCAGGTGGCTTGAATCGAGCCTAGTTAAGTCTGGAGCTCTTAGGGAGGTCAAGCCCAATAAATCCCTGGTGTGGTGCCTTTGGGACACTATGGGGGGGACATATTGACGTCCCAGAACAGCCTCAGACTCAAGATCGATCATTCAGAACCGTCGGTAGAGGCTGTGTGGGCAAGTGGGTTTGCTGTGAAATAGCTGTGAGCTGTTATGGAAAGCGTGTGTTGTTTAAATATGGAGTTCTGGGCTGGCATGACTGTACTGCAGGGAGGGTGTTTACCTTGCACGTGGCTGACCCAGACTTGATCCCCAGCATCCCATATGGTCCCCCAAGCACCACCAGGAGTAATTTCTGAGTGCAGAGCTGGGAGTAACCTGAACATTTCTGGGTGTGACCCACAAATAAAAGGGCAAAACAAACAAACAAACAAATAAATAAATATGGCATTCTTCCCTGCTAGCCCCGCATTTCATTGTTCTAGACCCAATGTGGTCATGTGGGTTTGGGTCAGCATCGCAGGCGTGGGGGCACCCGAGGCCTCCCCAGCTCTGCTCCATTGAAGAGAAGATTTGGGTGCTGATAGATGATGTGCTTTGTTTGCAGGGGCAGGAAGTGTTATTTATTTATATATATTGCCCCAAACTGTTCAGTGTGATCTACTTTTGGAAGGGTATGAAGATGGTTTCTGAGTTCCCTGCTCTTGGAAACAGGGAGTTTTCTCTGGAGAAGTCTCAGTGCCCGGTACTCTAACATCAGTGAGGTAGTTTCTGAGAATTCGGTGTTGTCGGGCTGCAAGTGTGTGTACTTTCTCTGATGTCCTACTTGCGCCCACCAGTGCCATCCTGGAGATTGGGCATGTGGCGTGATGCCCGGATCAAGCCCGGGGTCCTGGCGTGAGCAAAGCTTTGTGTGTGTTACGCCATACCCGTGACCCCCATGGACAGCCGTCCTGTGCAGAATGCGGCTTGTCAGGAGGCCTCTCTAGGAGAATTGTGAGGAAAGTGAGTTCAGTGTGCACAAACAAACCCTCCAACAAAAAACAAGACAAGATTACGGCTAATGAAGCTGGAGACTGTTGGTTTTCCTGCTGAGTTTCAGACTGTATAGCAGAAGGGGGCAGTGAGTGCTTCGTGTCTGTGCCTCTGAGCAGTGTGAGCCATCGGATCCCGTTCCCTGGGCTCCGCGAAGATTGAAAACAAAACCCCCGTGTTGTTCTCCTGTGCCGCACACCCGTGGGCCCCAGTCCTAACAAGTCCTAGTCACAAACCTCCCTCCCCTCCCCTTGTGACCATGGAGAGCCACACAGCCTGGCTGGGTGTGTGCAAATTGGTGCCACCTGCTACCCACTTTATTATTTCTTTTTTTGCTTTTGGGTCATACCCAGCAATGCTCAGGGGTTACTCCTGGCTCTACACTCAGGGCTTATTCCTGGCGGTGCTCTGGGGACCATATGCGATGCCAGGTATCGAACCTAGGTCGGCCACATGCAAGGCAAATGCCCTCCCTGCTGGACTATCGGCTCGGCCCCGCTGCCCACCTTAGTGGTGGCGCTGGCAAAGCTGCTCACTGGGCATCGCGCTCATCTCCATGTGGTGCTTGTGTTCATTCTGGGCAGAGCTGGCCGCAGGGCCTCACTGATGCTTGCCTGCCTGCAGGGTTCCCAGCTCTCCCCGTGATTCTCCCCAAGGACCTCACACCTTAGCTACGGTGCTCGCACACACCTAATGGCACTGGAGATCCCACACCTGTGGTGGTCCCAGGCAGTGTGTGCTTGACTGGACTGTGCTTGTAGCTACACTGACCTGAAGTGGAGCTCATGGCCTTGTTTCTGCTAGACAGGCCCAGTAGCCATGGAACTGTGCCTGGGGGTGCCCAAGACCCTTTCATGGACGAGAAATCCAAGTTAATTTTTGAAAGTGAAGACGTCTGAGCACTTGCAGATCTTGGCTCTCTCTCTCCCTTAGGCGCTGATGCTGTGGCTCTGAGGAGATGGGAACGGAGCACAGATGCGGGGAGGGGCCTGTGTCAATGGCGACTGCCCAGGTGGCCGGCAAAACGCGGGTCGCAGGTGCTTCATAAATGACTTCTCATGGCATCTCAGACCTGTCTTGGACTGGGGCTTCTCGTGCTGTGCCCTTTAAGCTCCCTAGCTGAGAACTTCGTGTGTTCGTGGCATGGGGACCCGGCTCATGGTCTTCCACACATGAGGCACGCGCTCTGCTGCCCGTCCACTCCCTGGCCCCTGTGCTTTCTAACATCCACGAAAGAAAGGGACAGTCTCTGCTGTGCTGGGTTGTTAGGGAAATAAGTCTGTAGCGTGGTACCTGGGCTCAGGCTTTCAGTGGATTTGCCCCCGCTCCAGCTCCCCAGGGACGTGTGAGTCAGCCAGGCTGCTCTCAGGTGTCTGCCTCCGCCGAGTCCTGGGAAGCTAAAATGTTGCGGCCCTGTGCCCTGAATGCTGCTAGTGCTCGGGCTCGGGCCCACCTGTTCCAGCTCCCCCCGCACCCCAGAGTGTGTGGAAGAGGAAATGTGTCGTTGTGATTAGGCTCGGGGAACCCTGATGTGGGGCGTGTATGATCAGGTCACTTCCTTTTAATAGTATTTCCTTAGGTTGTTAAGGACTGCCCAGCCCACAGGAGAAATGGGATGCTTTTTGCTATTGCGTAGTCCCCACTGATTTAACGAGGCCTGTGCCTGTCCAGTGAGCCCGAGATGGCCCTGTGTCGGCCCATTTCCAGACTGCCGCAGGCCCTGCTGCCTGTCACACTGGCCCCCGCTGCTCAGGCTGCTCAGGGAGGCTTCTCTCCCCCCTGTTGGGGCTGGAAGCCCAGGATGGAGCTGT
>JAJIBD010011799.1:0-36418 GCA_021461705.1 Cryptotis parvus
AGAGGCAGGCTGGGGGAGGAGGGAGAGAATCTGGGTACATTGGTGTTGGGAAATGTGCACTGGTGTAGGGATGGGTGCTGGAACACTGTATAACTGAAACCTTATCATGAACATTGTTGTAATTATATATCTCACGGTAGTATAATAAAATAAAATTTAAAAAATAGGGGCCAGAGCAATAGCACAGCAGGTAGGGCATCTGCCTTGTACGCTGCCAACATGGGTTCAATTCCCAGCATCCCATATGGTCCCTGGAGCACCACCAGAAGTAATTCCTGAGTGAAGAGCCAGGAGTAACTCCTGAGCATCGCCGGTCATGACCCAAAATGTGAAAAAAAATTAAAAAAATAAATTAAAAAATTATTTTCACCTAAAAAAATAAAGTAAAATAAAATAAAATGAAAAGTAATATCGAACAAACAAAAAGAACCAATTAGCCTATTTATAATGCTACCTAAAATAGGCAATATAAGGTATTGTGAGTATATGTGCCCAGGAGCCGTTTTTCTTCTATGAGCTTTCTCTATTGTGTTTTACCTGCTGAGAGTCAGCTACTGGATGTGTTCTATTGCAAAGGACACTGCAAAAGTGAGGGGAAGACTCCCTTTTCACTGCATGGTGACAGCAAAGGTGGAATTAATACAACCTGTTAGCTGGTGTTCCCCTAGATCCAAATAAGATAAAATTGATTCATTTCTCCAACCCACTAATAGGGACAGTTTTTTTCATCTAGTAATGAATAACTGCTCCTCGAGGTCTTGCAGGTGTGGCTGTGGTGCCCAACTGCATTGGCAGGTGGCAGACAGGAGACAGGCTTGTCTACACCCAGGGCTCTGCCCCATGGGCCCGGACGGTTGATGGTCTGACATAGAAAAAAGACTGGGCCCTCTGGGATGAACCCAGAGCCACAGAAGAGCCTGGCAAGCTACCCATCATGTATTCCATATGCCAAAAACAGTAACAATAGTGGACCCTCATTCCCAACGAATGGAGACATTACTGGCACCTCCTCGAGCAAATCAAAGAACAACAGGAAGACAAGTGACAAGTGATGAAAAAAATGGTCCCTATCATATTTCTGAGTTCCTGTGTGGTAAACGATGGAAGAGCCCCTTATGCTACTCACTGTCACTTGCGTAGCTCCCACTTGTGCTGAAATAGTCCTTTTGGAGATAATTACAGATAACAGATCACAGTTTCATTATCGCAACTGTCTAGCCCCAGTTCTTCATCTTATTGACCTATAGTGAATTCAACGTTCTCCCTTAATTTTTACCCCAGCATTCACCCCAATACAAAATACAAACCAACAATAAGTAAAACAATCACAGATTTACTTGGAAGAATAAAGATTTGGCCAAAGATGAGAGGAAGGGCAGGTTATTAAATAAGCAACAAAAAAAATCCCCTATTTTCCCATTATTCCTACAAGTGAATATTCCTGAACTTCCTGGTCCCATGGAAGCAAACTGCTGCTAGATTATTCCAGTACCATCTCTTGGCTACTTCTCAGGCAAGGAATCTTGTCTTCTGCCATGATGATTTACTCTTTTCTCTTTCAATCACCAGAAATTTTTTTCCTCTTTCATGCTGAAGAAAAAAGATAATGAATTCTCCTGTTACCTTGACTCTTATCAACCCATGCTACTAAGGGCTTATTTTCTACTACAACAAACAAGGTGCTTATTGCCCTAACAGATGGAAGTTTAGATCTCAGATATGTTTTTCCATATTCCTGATGAAAATTTTATTTCAACTTTACTGACAGCTTATTTAGAGCTTATTGTGTGCCATGGTTTAAATGCAAAAAAATGATGCCCATATAACTTGTGCGTTCATGAAAAATAGGAAAAGTTTTACATTTCCAACCAGAGAGCAATGGGTTAATTCATTATGTTTAGTCACATAATCAGGAAGTGAAATTAAAAGGGATCACAAGATGCAACTTCCGGTGGCGAATACACTGCTGAGGCAGTCAGAGGCCCCATCCAACCCTGGGCCTGCAGTCCATTCCCCAAACTTAGCTGCTGGATTACCTTGTTCCACCATAACAAACCATTTATAGGTTCCCTGACCTATATTCAAAATGGATACCTCTGAGAATGAAGACATATTCCAGAAAGTACCAACCAGACATTTTCCAGCCTAGTGGTTCACACAACTCTTAACCAATATGAGCTGTTCCTCTATGTGCATAAGTTCCCCCCTGGGCCCCCCACCACCACCAAGCAGGGATGTAGGGACAGAATAAAAAGCTTCCCTGAGTCTTCTTGCTCCCCACAATCATAAAACACAGAGTAATTTGGGTCTCTGTGACTCTGAGAGGCTCTAGGAGAGAAACATTAATTTTTACTTGTTTAATATCTCCTTTTCTCATCTCTGAAACAGAAAGAGATGAACTTTCAATTTCTTCCTTTTGTTATAAACACACTTACGCATCTATTGAGAAGAAACCCTCATGTTTTGCTGTAGATGACAGAGAAGCATCCTTCTGCCACAGAGAATGCTACTGGATTTTCCAGACTGGGTTGTATAAAAGAGAAAGCAGTGGCCAAAAGAATACAGTACTTCTTCTCTCCCACAGCAAAATCCTATCTGCACGTCAGAAACTATTATCTCAGTCTTACTCCTGATGTTATCCCCCGTGTCGAGTATGAAGATGTCTTTGGCCAAGGCAAGAAAAAGTGAAGGCCAAATACTCAGGAAGGAAAAAAATGTATATCCATTACTCGAATTCTATCTAGTGAGTAGTCATCTAAAGACATGCTTATGAAGTTTTAAATAACGAAAAATGTGCATTATAGAACATTATTGGAAAGATAAAAAGTTATAGTAAATGCTGAATTTTTTATGATAAAGTTATGATAAAGCATTAAAATGCACATAAAAGTTGGGGGGATACCAAAAGTTAACAGTGGTAGTGTCTGTAAGGCCAGACTACAATTCTTGGCTTTTTTTTTTTTATTTTATAAAATGTTTATAATGAGGACATATTGATGCCATGAGAAAACAGATTTTAATTTTTGCTGTTGTAAATGTAAATATATTCTGTGTTTGAAGCCGTTCCCAGTCGTGCTCATTAGGCCTAATTTCAGTCCTGTGTTCAGGAGTGCCTTCCAGCAGTGCTCAGGGGAGTACTGCAGTGCTGGGGCCCAGACCCAGGCCTCCTGCAGGTAAAGCATTGTGTGAGCTCAGTCCTTTGAGTTATCTCTCTGGCTCTGGTTGCAAATAATTTTACGTGATATTTGAATGAACATTTTCTTGTAATTAGTTCATCCTACAAAAAACAGCACACCTGGGTGTATTTCAGCTACTCTTCAAGCATTGTGAATTATGGTAATAAATGAGATAAAATCCTCACTTTTAAAGAGACAGACAATTGACTCAAAAAGCAAAGATAGTGATGCTATCTAGGTCAGTCCAAGGTTTCATTAATTATAGAACATAAATACAGAAGCCTACTGTGCAGAGAATAGTATGTAGAATATGTAATTGTATCACTGTATCGCTGTATCACTGTCTTCCCGCTTCATCATCGATTTGCTCAAGCGGGCACCAGTAACATCTCCATATGACCTGTGTCATGCAAGTAGAGCATACCATATTCTAATTCACACAACTCTCATACTCTATACTATATAGTGACTAATGATAGCATAATATATCTATAAAGATATATCAAAATATATACAGCTGATAAACCAAATACACAAAATACCACACAGCTGTTAGTAAAATTAAGTAACAATGTACAGAAAATCTCAAATCATAGTATTGAGGATAGCATATCAAAGGTAGACACTAACATATTTGTTTGGTTGTATCATCTGGAGGAATAAAGAAGCTCCGGACAGTGGGTAGGGTCTGTTGGAGGGTCACCAAGTACTAAGAAGACAGAGCTAAGAGGTTTCATTACTTGACATATTTGAACCTTTTATTATTATGTTGCAAACATAATAATAATTATAAGTCATAATTTATAAATATTATAAATGAAAATTAATGATCATAAAAACATTAATAATATGAATTAAAACAAATTAAACATAATTATGTGGTACCATATTTGTAAAAGTATCAATCTGTACTCCTGAAACTCACATAGTATTGTAAACCAACATTACTTCAACAAAGCAATCAAATCTTTGACACCATGAAACAATAAATAAAACATAATTTTGAACCAGAAACAATAAATAATAAATAATAAAAATGCAATTTACAATACAAATAATGAATTTGTAAATTGCATTGCTTATTTACAAAATAGCTATATATTTAACGATATTATTGATCCACATGCAAGAGCCAAGTTGCTGCACCTTTTTGAAACAAATATTTAAAGATCATTTTGATGGCCTCATCACTCAATTCTATTTAAATTATTTCTATGAAGAAAAAAGAAGTGTCATTTTTCATGAAGTACTATATTTAGGGGCTGCTTCATATTCATCTAGTCTCCTAAGATGAAAAAGAAAGCTCTTAGATTCTTAAATTATCTTTGCTTATTTTTATTCAACAATCTGCTTAGTAAGCTAAAACTTTTCTGGGTCGGGTGGGGTGGGATTCAGTTTTAAAGGTTTGGAAAATAGAAAACTAAGTATAAGAGTACTGTACAGGGTCTGGGTTCAACTCCCTTACTTAGCCCGTGTGTAGATTTCTGTTCCCCACAAAAGACCAGGACTCCAGGCCCCTGTTCTGGGACAGCACAAGCTACCATAAAGGCTCTTCCTAAATTAGACAGAAAACTGCCAGTGGATTTCCTCATAGACCTGAACTGTCTACCGCCTCGATGCCCTGTTTCAGAATTCCACCAGGTTCTTTCTCTGGATCGGTGTCAAAAGCAGCCACTGACACACGGAGAGCAGGGTCACATTCTGCTCTAGGTTTATACTGGTAATCAACTCCCCACCCAGCAGAGCCCAGGCCCCTGAGGCCATAACGTTCCCTCCTTCTTGAAGCTACTTTGGCAAGGGCCACGCATATTAGCTGCTCAATCAATTTTCACTGCACTGAATCTAGGGCTTCCAGTTGCCTACTCAGGAGATCAGACAAGAAGGACTCAAGGAGTCAGAGGGAACATTCCAACCACAAGGAGGAGGTCTGAGTGTGTATTGCCAGGGCTATCTGACAGAAAATGGAGATGTGTTTCTGCCGTCCTGCATCTGGCTCTCTCTGGCTTCTGCGTTTTCAATGGCAAAGCAATGGGAAAACTTGGCTGGACGCCTGCATACAAAGTGCCAGATTTAATGTTCATCAGCTGTGCAACAGGACCGACAACTATGATCCTGCCTTCATCCTTGTCTAATCATTTTACGGAGCATTAAGCTGCCTTGGGCCGAATCAGCTGCAGCTGCGACAGCACTTGGGGAACGGACACGGCCCTCTCTCCTCACAGTGCGGCACACTCGGGAGCCCAAGAAATGTAGCTCCCATGGAACGTGTACAGAACTCAAGCGGGACTCATCCCCGCTTCTCCTAAAACAGGGAACTACACCCACTCTGGAGTGGAGGCAACAGGTTAGCTTTCACGGTCTCCAGGTGAGATACGATCCTCATAAACTTCCTGGCCACAATTTTTTTTCCAGTTTGTAAATTAGTTTGTACTAAAACTAATGACCCGAGTTGGGAGTCCAAACAGCAATCGACTGGACTGTGGGGTCAGTCGCCATGCAAAGAGACGCAGATCTCTCTGGCAACCAGAGGCAACTCAGACATGTTTCTGCTTGATAGGCAGACTGCTGTGTGCGTCTGGGCATTCTTCGCCCTCCGTCGGGAGCTGCGCCTTGCTGCTGGCATCTGTTTCTTCTGCATCTCCCGGCAGCTGCTCCTCCGGGCAGTGGGATTCCAGCAGGTGAGGAATGTATATTATGCAAACCATGGCAACCGCAAACACCAACATCTCCTGACTGGCCCCTGCCGACCCTCCACCCCCACCACACCTCCGCAAAACAATGGCACCAATGGACCGGGTCTTTGCCCCACAGTTCCTGGACTCAAACAGCCTGTCCCTCCCAGGACAGGCAGAGTGATGAAAGGACCAGCAACTCAAGCATGGAAGCCAGTCTTGGGGGGGAGATCCTCCCCCCCGCCCCCGTTTGATCTCGTTTTTCACCTTGACATTGTTATGGACATCACTGTTGGCCCAGTTTCCTCTTTGGGAAAATGAGAGAAATTGCTCAAAAGGCAGATATGGGGATGAATGAAATGATATATGATTAGCACAGTGCCTGGCACAGAACAGGTCTGGCACCTCACGTTTAGTGGGCGGTTTCTTTTAGACCCCAATACTTAGTTCTTTAGAAGCCCCGGATTCCCATAGTTCACTAATGAAACACCACCTCCTGGTTGTCCTCAAGGCTCTTCGCCCTCAGCGGATCTGACACCACACACACGACTGTTTGCACCCAGTTCAGGTTCTGTCCTGTGCCCTTCACCCACATGCGTGGCCCAGCGCCCCGCCTCTCCCACCACCTCCAAACCCCCAAGCCAAGCTGCCTCTAGTCCCACTTCTTCAACTAGGTCATGACCCCAGAGGAGATCATGTAGCTGTTTAACGATGTTTTAAAGTAAACTTCCTTAAGGTTTATTAGTCCTTCAAGTTTGATTTGTGTATCTATTTTCTATGCCTGTCTACCCGGGGTCACGTAAAGATTTGTCGGTAAAGGGTTATGAAGCCCCACGGCCCATCCTTTCCCCGCCCTCTCCAATCTCTGTGCCACAGCCAGAGTATCTGCTAAATCCCCAAATTACCCCTCTTACCTGTGCACAGGCACACACATTTGTGCCTCCTGAAATCCTTCAGGGTCTCTTAGCTAAAAAGCTAAAACCCAAGGTCTTCTATGATCTGGTTGTTTAGTTCCTCACTCTCATCTTAAACTTTCTTTCTGCTCTTCAAATGTTCTTTCAACTCTTCACATTTCTCACTTAGATCCTTAAATACACGTGCTATCCTACCCCAGGCCCTGTGCACCTGCTGCTTCCCTTAACCTCCACTAACTCTTCTTCATCCTTCAGATTACAGTACAGGTAACTTTCCTGAAGCTCACGTTAAAGTCAGACCACTCTTTTTTCTTATGTTCTTAAATAAATATTTGCTTTTTCTTCAAAATGGGGTTGTAATTAAAGGTACAAATTTTGTTTAGTTAAACAGTCTTCACTTTCCAGTGGACTGAAAGCTCCACAATAGCAGAGATTGAGGACAGGACCCAGCCTCTGTTCAGTGCTCAGTCAATAGTTTTAGAATGACAAAATGGAGAGTCACATTTAGTTAGTACTTCTTTTGCTCTGGGGCTTGAGAGATACTTGCCTTGCACACAGCTACCCTGCGTTCAATACCTTGGCACTTCGTATAGTCTACCACAACCTGCCAAGAGTGATACCTGAGCAGAGAGAGAGAGCAAAGGAATAAGCCCTGAACACAGCCAGGTATATATAGCACCCCCCCAAAAAAAAGAATTAAAAAATAGAAGTTTATTCCATAAATGCTGCAGGGATATAAATTGGAGGCCCGCATGAACCTCAAATTATTCACCAAGCTCTAGCATCTCTACTTTGCTTATATGAGAAAGAAAAATGCAAAGAGGAAAGAGAAAGGGAGGGAGGTGAGAGAGTGGTGGGGAGAGAGTGCGGAGGGACAAGTGAAGGAGCAGAAGTCAGGGTCTCTGCCTCTCCTCACATAATCGCCCATGGTCTGAAGCTCCCCACTTGCTGAAGCTCCCCCACATCCATCAATCTCCTTTGGAGACCTAAACAGACTACTTCTTCCTTATACTTCATCCTTCACCTATCAGTCATTCAAACTTGGGAAGCAGAAAACAACTTTCAGGGGTTTCCAACCAAGGGGATTTGATGTTGGGTATTCCTCATTCTCCTGAGAAGAGACTAATTGGTCAACATGCAGTCCGGTCTTCCCCCCAGGTTAGTAATGACCCAGAGTCATTACCAACTCAGTTCAGAACAGCAAGAAGTCACTGCCAGACCTAGACAACAAGGATTTGGAAAGTAGGAATGGGTCCCAGAGTCAGGGACCCTCTTACCTTGGGGAAGAAGCAGAGAAATGCTTTGTTGTGCCAGAAAGATAATGGTCTTCTGAAAGTGGCCACCTTCTCCTTCCCAGAACTACTCAATGTTTTATAGGGCAGAAGGCACTTGGCAGTTGGGATTAAATTAGGGATTGTCAGATACAGAGGTTATCCTAGAATTGATTGGTTTGCTTGTTCTGGGGAGCATATCTAGTACTGCTCAGGAGATACCACTAATGCCCCATGGGTTGCCTCTGTGCTTCTGGCTGTGCCTGGGGAACCATGATGTGCCCAGCATTGAACTGGGGTTCCCAGCATGCAAAGCGTGCACATGGCACATAAAAATTCTGAGCTATCTATCTCCCTGGCCCCAATTATCTCTAATTATTTGGATGAACCCAATATAAACTCAAGGGTCACTTTAAAAAGGGAGGCAGGTGGGTGTGAGTGAAAAGTCAATGTGAGCAAGGAAGTGGAGGGACGGTGAGATTATCAAGGGTTAGGAAGCAGAATCATGTTAAGGAACAGGAACAGTCAGTGGACGTCAACAAAGGAAAGAAAAGGAAAGGGTGTTCCTGGAGCCACAGAATGACACTCCCCCACCAGTATTTTGAGTTGAGTTCCATGAGACCCTTTACAGCAGCTGACCACCAGAAGTGTGAAATAACTAGTGGTTAAATCACTGAGGTTTGTAGAGTTCTTACACCAGTGACAGGAAGGACGCTAATATAGTTGGCTTTCCCCATCCCCCCACATGTCATGCTTCCCACTAGTTGAATCAAGTAACAGAGAAGCCAGGTCAGCCAATTCTACAAAGGAAGTGGAGGAAAGAGCAGGGTGGGGGAGCATTGCAGCAGCGCTGAAATGACATTTGTTAGCACCCCAATAAAAGTTATGCATCATAGAGGACAGCTGATACTCATTCTTTGAAATAGTCAATCTGTAACCTTTCTGTTAAGTTTGTTCTATGTTGGGGACCCCAGCGGGTTGTTGGAGTCACACCCTGCAGTGCTCAGAGGTTACTCCTGGGTTCTACACTTAATTCAAAAAAGATATAGCTATAGGCACAGCAGGTAGGGCATTTGCCTTGCACGTGGCCGACCTGGGTTTGATCCCCAGCATCCCATATAGTCACCCGAGCACCACCAGGAGTAATTCCTGAGTGCAGAGCCAGAAGTAACCCCTGAGCATCGCCGGGTGTGACCCAAAAAGAAAAAAAGATATAGCTATAGCTATAGATTTAAGACTGACATTGAAAACCTTTGCAAAAACAAATTTATAAAATAAAAGTAAGATTTATTCTATGACCTGATAATTACCATAGTAAGATCCACATAAGAAAACAAAACATAATGCAATACATTTTAGATTCCAGAAATGGAAACTCACCTTTCTTCAAAATCAAAAGAGAACAGGCATTGTATTATACTGTACTAAATGATTTAAATTCCCTTATTTGCATGGCTTAAAATCATATAAGAATCAATGATCATAACATAAATATATATATATGTACATATTATGATACCAAAATCCAAGGTCAGGCAAAGCATGGAACAAGAGGTCTTGTCAAAGGTGGAAATGATCACAAAGTGTGGGGAGTCAGAGGCTAGGTAAGACAGAGGAATGGACCAGTGTGCTAATAATTGTCGAAAGTGCTGATACCAACCTAGAACTGAGCATTAAATACAGGCAAAAAAGATTCACATGACAACCTCTTACTGTATGGCCCCCCCCCCCCCCCCCCCCCCCCCCCCCCCCCCCCCCCCCCCCCCCCCCCCCCACCAAATAACCCACAACAATCAGAGCCCAACCCTACCACACCTTCCCCCCTTATATTTTTAAACCCAAACCCTCGACCCCCCCCCCACACCCCCCCCCCACGGGGGGGGGGGGAGGCCGCGCCGCGCTCCTTCTGAGTCTCCTCCCACCTTCATCTGTGCTGTGCTCAAAAACAAATTGGCCACTAGGACATTCTCTGCCACACCAGCAGTACTCAGAGCTTACCCCTGGCTCAGTGCTCGGGACCACTCCTAGCAGGTCTCGGAGGACCATCTGTGGTGCTGAGGATTAAACCCTTGGTGGCAGTGTACAGGGCAAACACCCTTCCTGCTGTACTATTGCTCTGGCCCAACAGTTAAGAAAAGTTTAAGCTGCACGATTCTCAATGCACGGAGGAAGCTTGTACTTGCCTGTGTGGGCGCCAGAGCAGACAAACTGACAAAGCTACAGAAGCTACACCACTAGGAGACCTCCAGGGACACATTTAAAATGTCAGCCAGACAGAAGAAAGTGACTGAAAGCATGAGGAGGCAATATGAAGGCCTTGGGGGAAGGCTGCTTTCTACATTACTAGCATTTTGCTAACAACTCCTACAACCAGTAGTGAGAACAGGTCAAAACAAAAGACTCAGAGTAAAGTGTTTTATGATTTTGTATTTGTGATTTCGTTTTTACCTAAATGATATGGAAATCCATAGTCTCACATTCGGCAAAAGCCAGGTTTCACTGGTTTCACACACATGAGCAGACATTAGCACAAAGTCAGAAGCTTTCATGAATGAAACTAATTAGTCAAAAATCAATGATTGTTGAAGATAGATGATGGCTACATGAGCATTCATCGCATTAGCCTTAGTCAGTTTTCCAATTTTCCATTAAAAATGGTGGAAATGGATCTGAGAAAGAGCTCAAAGGGCTGGAGCCTGTACCTTGCATGCTTGAAGTCCTCAGTCCCGCCCCCAGCACTGCATGACCTCATGAGAACCCTTGAGTGTGGTCCCAGTAGCCACCAAGCAGTGTTGGGCCAAGTAGCACTTAACTGCTTGTTCTAGCACTGGAGTTAATCCCATGCTACCAGGCTGAGCATCCCTGGGAATGGCTTCTGGCCCCAAAGCACCACTGGATGCACTCCCTGTCCCCCACCAAAACTGGGAAGGAAGCATTTGTTTCATTGACTAGAGATTCTCCAGTTATTATTCCTTCAAATAGTTCACTGCATAAACACTTTCATCAAACTTCAACCACATCGCTACATCATGGGACCCAGAGGCACTGTGGTTCCTGCCAAGTCCATTCTGCATCCCTCCCAGAAGCCCTGGAGGCGAAAGGAGGGGTCCAGCTTGGGGCATGGGAAATGAGTGGGCAGAGACTATAGAGGGGTGGAAAAACAGGGCAGGAACTGCCCCAGTCTCCTGAAATGCCCTAGGCTAGGAAGGTCCCACAACTCTGAGACCAGCCTACCTGGAACCTCTCTAGGGCTACCATCAACCCAAGAAACACACACTGACTCTAGTTCAAGACTCAGTGCTTGAACCCCTCTTATCAGCCCGGTCTATTGCTGAGCAGGAAAGCTACTGCAATGAGTAAGTGCTACACTCGTAAAAGCTGAATTGTCTTGTAAAGCTGAAGGGTCATGACTGGATTCTCATCAGTCATCTTAGCATGATTAGTCCAAGGAAGAAAAAGCTTAAAAAGACAAATTCAGAGGTAAGGAAAGAGAATCCATGGGTAAGGGCAGACACAAATATACTCACATACACAAATAAATATGCACAAGTATATTTGTGTCACAGTCCCCCAAGCACTCACACTTGGCATCAATGAGTGGAGCTCTGGAGGCCCCAAGCATAGCTGGGGTGGGGAATTCCCAGCACATCTGGCATCTTCAGCATTAGCGCTGCACCACCAGCAGGTTGGCCATCAACTCAACAGGTCAAGGGCAGGGTCTGCATGCAGAAGGCTCAAGTCAGCACCACCAGGAGTAACCCTGGACATGGATTTAAAAAAAATTAAATTGTTCTTTTGTTCATTAACTCATCACTGGTTTACAATATTATTGAATTTCATCACACCTTATTATGTGTATAACTGTCAGCCCTCCCACCACCAAAGTCTAGCAAGTATATTTTAAGAGGGGAAATTTTGCTTTCCCAGAGAGTCAAAAGATGGTCAATATAGACACAATCAATGGGCTGAGAACAGTTCATATTACAGAAGAACAAAGCGAACCCCTTGAGAAAAAGATCCGATCTCACTTTAAAGCTTAGGTCTGAAAAATCACAAGGTTCATTAGTGTTCATCTTTCTTGGTTCTATCTTTTGTTGGGCATGAGGAATGGAATAGTGAGGAAATGAGCCAGAATTGATCAAGGACAGTGCAAAGCTTTATCTCTTCAAAAGCATTCTCCCTCCCCATTTCTTTTCCTTCTTAACAGCTGGCCTAAGAAACTAAACTTAGCAGGGGCGAGGTGTAGGAAACTAGATAGTGCATTCTCCAGTTGGATAGGAAATACTGGGCTCAATGTGTTTAAGGTTAAGATTAATTCTTCACTTCCTCTGAATCTATTTTTAAAAGCAGAGCAAAGGGATGGCATATGCTCGCTCCTAACAAAATGACAGATGATCAAAGGACCAACATGATCTGTGTGTCAACCCCTCCTACTACTGTGGCTCTTTGCCTACAGATTTTTTTTTTATTTTAAAGTATTTTATCATTGTGATTACAACTGGGTTGCCCATATTCCTTCAGAACATTCAGCAGTGGCAACAGCCAGGAACAAACACAGTGAATTGTGAGGGACTGAAGGAGCACTAGCCAGCGGAACAAAGGGAAACATGTAATGGGACTGTTCCTTAACTGTCCACCTCACAGCATGACAAAAGAACCTCAGGACACTCCGAGCAGGAGTTTGCACCACCAGTCTGTGAGACGTGGTGTCTGAATGTGGAAATTGTCCCACTGTGAAGGTAGAAGAGCAATTTTTCTGATTTGCAGTAAAACCCTAATTAATGTTGGCTTGTGATTATTCCTTGTGTTCTGTAAACAAGAGCTGTCTTTCTGCAAAGCCACTCATTAGGGCTGATTTAATTGAATTTCAGCAGAAAAGGGATGGTGGGAGGAGGCAGCAAGGACAGGCAATTTCTGCAGGAACCACTTTTCACTAGAGCTTGTCAGACACAGATAGGGCAGGCTGAGAGCAGCCCCTCTCCCTGCTCTGCTTACCCCAAAGCTGGCTGGGATTGTCTCAGCCACCCGCTTTTGACACAGTGTGCCTCTGCTTTGCTCCTCTAAGGTCTTCGTGTCACTTGAGCCATTTCTGAGTTTTTCAAAATCCCCATATAGCCAGCAGGTGTCCGCCCCAATCCATGATCCATTCAATATGTAGAAAATTAACTCAGAAATTCTCAGCCCCACCCCGCCCCTGGATCCTCCAGCACCCCTGGCGTGTCCCAGGTACCCCCTACAACACAGGGTCTGAGCAGCTTTGTTTCTTCAGGTCTTGGCCAAGCAAGATTTGGCAGTGGGAACCCTGAACCTCTTGAGTACTACTTGGGAGGAACCCACCAAAATTGACATTTCCTAAGATTCTACTGATCCCAAATGTCAATGTTTTAGGTATTTTCCCAATGAAATTACTTGTTGCTTCTGTCATTGTTACTTATTGCTTCCTGTCCTTCTCATGGCTTTATCTATCAATTTATTTATTTTAAATTAATTAAAAATCAATGAATTTGGAATCATGAGACAGGCATTAACTATTTAACCAAATTAATGGAAAGAAAGAGTCTGGAAAAAATACCAGAAGAGGCCTGATAACAGATTATTACACTTGGATGGATGATTCAGGAAAGACTCGTAAGACAATTACCATAGGAGCTGAGCCACGGATAGCAGGAGTTGGCAATGTGGAGACGGGGGTGTAACATTCAGGTGAGAGAAAATATGAAGGTAAGAAATTCCAGGATGAACCAGGACAGCAAAGAGGAGAAAGCAGGCGAGTAGGCAGGACTACAGGGCATGAGGGCGAAGGGAGGATTTGAGTCTTCTCTGTAGACCATGGCAGAAGTCAGGGTTTGGAATTTGTCCTCAAAAGTCCTCAGTGCTATGGAAGAGTAGTTGCAGAGGGTGGAGGGGGCGCTGAAAGAGGACTGTGACATATTGGGTTGATTTTTTAGCTATTTGGTTGCCATGTGGAGGAGATATTAGATAATGGAAAAAAGAGTTCAACTGGTGACTAATTAAGAGGTTATTATAATTCACATGAAAAATGTGAAGATAATATAAGGAAAGCAGCCAATAATATAAGACTAATAGCAATTCTGACTGTGCTCCAGGCACTGTTTTATTTCTTTCTCCTAAAAATCCCTATGAGAAGTCAAGAGAGATTAAATGCTTGTTCTCTCGAGGTCAGCAGCAGTGGATCTGGATTCTGACTCCAGCATTCACCTGCCTTGGAATTTCAGCAAATAACAGTCTATGAGCCCCAGAAAAGATGCCCATTTAAGGCACCATATATATGCTTTCTTATAGATCTGGAACTGGAAAAATCTATGCTCTGATAATTCTTATTTAATTATTGCAATAGTATTAAATTAGTATTATATAGATGTGCATGTAATTAAATTAATGTGTCCATTTCCCTACCTATGGACAATGTTAGTTCCCCAGATTAGAAATCTGTTTGTGTGTAAGTCCAAATAACCAGTGACTGGATAGACGTCACCTGTAGAGGTCCAGCAATGCAGAGCCCACCTTGACACACCCCCTAAACATTTCAGGTTTCTGTAAAGACATTGTACCACAGTCAACCCGGTTAGACGGATGGGCCACTTCAGTGGGACATTTGCACGTAGTTCTCTCCATTCCTGCCACTCTCCCAGTTCCCTGGTTTCAGGCACTCACTCTGTCCCCAGTTCCAGAGCTTTCGGGTTTCAACACCTATTGAGAAAGGCCCAGATCCCTGGAATTCCCCTCGGAAGACAGGAGGAGCCCCACTCACGAGAAGAAACCCAGACCTTTGGTCACCTCAGAGTAATAACTCTAAGGTCATCATCTTTATGTTCCTTGAGACATCTCTAAGAAGGTAGCAACCATTTAACTGAGAAATGCTTGTTGTCTATTCTGAAGCATCTGCCTTTGGCTTACAGCACCAGTGTCTGGGTCTTTCCAATAAGAGTCATAAATATCCGTTCTAAAATTATGTGACAATTATGTGATGGGAAATAAGCAAGAGGGCTCCTCTGTGTTGACCTGCTCCATCTATAGCTGGAAAATGTTGGCTGTCTAAAAAAAAAATATGGCAGACTTTTAGTAGAAAATATTAGGGATTAAAATATTGAGCAAAAATGATAGAACATATGAAAAGATGAATCACAAAATGATATCTCTACAGGGAACCAGAATATAGTACAGCAGGAGGTCATTTGCCTTGCATGCACCAACCCAGGTTCAATCCCGGCATCCCATATGGTCACCCAAGCACTGTCAGGAGTGATTCCTGAGTGCAGAGCCAGGAATAACCCCTGAGCATCACCGGCTGTGACCCAAAAAAGAAATACACACACACACACACACACACATACGTGTATATATATCCACGTATATATGTATAGGAGGAGTGTACACACACATACACACACGTGTATATATATATATATTATATGTATATATATATTTATATATGTGGCTGTCTAAAAATATGGCATACTTTTAGTAGAAAATATTAGGGATTAAAATACATATATACATATATATATACATGTGTGTATGTGTGTGTACACTCCTCCTATACAAAGATTTCTGATTATTTTTATTAAAAATGTATTGTCTGTGCTTTCAAATATTTTACATTGAAAATAGCTTATAAAGCCACTTAAAGTATTTTTAATTTATGAATCTTGGCAGTCTGTAGCTGGGTGGGATTCTAGAAATACAAGGTTAGGAAGCACATATATACATCATCATGTCGTTAAAATCTTTCCAGTTGCCACATTTAAAAAGCAAAAAATAAACAACTGAAGTTGATTTTAATAATTTTGAACCAATTATATATAAACATGTCTTCATATTTTTAAGTGTAATCAACATACAATAGCTCTATTTTACATATCTTTTACTGTCTTGGAAAACACTTAGCACACATTTGAAGTCTTTGAGACGCCAATGTCTTTTTTGTCAAAACAAGAACTAGTGAAAGGGTGACCAGACTCCAAAATGAGTTTCAAAACAAGAGGTAGTTTTGCAAGCAAGTGCCAGAGAAAAGGCACAGGCAGCAACCAGACATGAAAGGATGTTCCTGTTTCCTTCCAACTCTTTGGGCTTGGTTGCCCTAGAGAAAGAGCAAACTTCTCTTAGAGCTGGGTTTCAATTAAGGTGAGAAGTAAAGGAACTGTCCTGTTACCAACAAGTGTGTCAGAGGTTGAGGAAGGTGGTTACAGCTGGAGCGCCACTGCAGAGCACACAGGACAAGACTGGCAGAACATAGAGCAGTTGCATGAGTCAGGAGCTAGAGTGAACCAAGCAGTGGGTCTGTGTGAGCTTACATTCTGGGCAGTGGCCGGGTCAACAGGGAAGAGAGACAGAAAACTAATGGGGTTCATGATTCTAAACAGAACCTTGGCAAGTCGGTCTCTCCTTGCCCGGGTGCAGGAAGCCTGGGGTGGATGAAGCCATGCCCTGCTCTGTCTGTTCTCTGTCACCTGGCTCTTGTCATTGACATTAGCAGGGCACAATGTACAACCCCTGAAATTTCCAAAGAACTCTTGCTCTTTAACGCAGGGATTTTGAACTTGAGTTTTGAGCTGCTCAAGCCATTCTATATTTTACTCCTTTCCAGAATATAATGATACTTTTATCAAAATTTTGAAGGGAGGAACTGGAAAGGAAGTACAGAGAGTGGGGAGCTTGCATTATGTGTGACTTAACAGTTAAGAGCCCTGGCATTCCATATGGTCACCCAAGTTTGCCAGCAGCGATACCTGAGTAAAAAACCAGGAGTAACTACTCTTGACAATTGGCTGGCTGGTGTGGCCCAACAAACAAACAAACAAAAAATGTTGCAGGCAGGCATAAAGACAAACAGAGATTCTCAGGTCTTCCACTTGATCATACCCTAGTAACAGATAGGATCTATATTCAAAGCCCTGTGTGCAGGGAGTCTGAAAAGACCATATACAAGTCAGAGGGAAACAGGGTATATTTTCCATGCCAGGAAGGGGCTAACATTCTCCCATTGTCCCCATCTCATGACTATTTGTTCCTTCATCATCACCTAAGTCACCAGCAATACATTTCAGGAGACTTACTTGTATATATGTATGTATGTATGTATGTATGTATGTATGTATGTATGTATGCATGCATTTATTTATTCATTCCTTTTGGTTTTGGGATCACACCCAATTGTGTTCAGGACTTACTCCTGATCTACACTCAGGGACCACTCCTGGTGGGACTCAGGGTACCACATGGAGTGCCAGGGATATAATCAGGTCAGTTACATATAAGGCCACTTACATAAGTTACATACCTTACCCACTGTACTATCTCTCCAGTTCAAAAAGTTCTACTTCTTTGGGGACCTATTTATCCCACGTGTAACAAAATACTATGAGTTTAAACTTAATTTGTAAAATATTATAAAAAAAATGGGAAGAAATGGGGCTAAGATATTGACCAGATATTTTTCTGCTTTTCTAAATTATAGTTCCATATAATAATACCGTAAATACTTTACCAGTTTTCCCAGTAAATCAAGGAATAAATACAGACAATATTTAGTTGGTGGTCCTAGACATACCAAGTAGAGCACACAATAAATATTTGAAAAAGAATAAAATAATTTTCATACATTCTGTTTCTGCAACAGATGACTATAATGGTAAAACTAAAGGTGACTTCTATTTTATTCCTGTCCCTAGGGAAAAAGTTTGAATCAAGAAAATATGACCTTTTAGTTTTTCCCCATTGAGAATGATTATTGCTGTGGGCTTTTGGTATATGACTTTGACTATATTGAGGAAGGTTCCTTCAATTCCCATTTTCTGGAGGGTTTTAATCATGAAAGGGTGATGGATCATGTCAAATGCTTTCTCTGCATCTATCAATAGGATCATATGATTTTTATTTTTTCTCTTATTGATATGATGTATTATGTTGATTGACTTGCGAATGTTGAACCATCCTTGCATTCCTGGGATGAATCGTACTTGGCCATGATGTATAATCTTTTTGATGAGATTTTGGATTCTGTTTGCTAGTATTTTGTTGAAGATCTTAGCATCTGTGTTCATCAGGGAGATTGGTCTGTAATTTTCTTTCTTTGTGTTGTCTCTGCCTGCTTTGGGTATCAGGGTGATATGTACCTTGTAGAAGCTGTTTGGGAGGGTTTCTGTTTCTTCTATTTCCTGGAAGAGCTTAAAAAGAATTTGCAGTAGGATCTCCTTAAAGGTTTGGTAGAATTCACTAGTGAATCCATCTGAACCTGGGCTTTTGTGTTTGGGCAGACTTTTAATTACTGTTTCAATTTCCTCAATGGTGATAGGCTTATTTAGATATTGGAGGTCTTCTTGTTTCAGCCGTGGGAGGTTATAGGACTTCAGGAATTTATATATTTCTTCCAGGTTCTCATGTTTCATGGCATACAGGTTCTCAACGTAATCTCTGATGATCTTTTGCATATCTGTGGTTTCTGTTGTGATGTCCCCCTTTTCATTTCTGATTCTGTTTATTTGGGTTCTCTCTTTCCCTGTCCTTACAAGTCTTGCCAGTGGTTTGTTGCTCTTGTTTATTTTTTTCAAAGAGCCAGCTCTTGGTTTCATTAATCTTTTGGATTGTTTTTTGTTTTTCGTAGGGCCCAGGTCTCTGAAGCGCACGTTAATGCAGGGAGAACAGTGGAGTTGAAGAGATGTGCCTGGAGCCGAGGTTCTTTGTCTTTTTAGCTATTTCTTCGAGGCTTTTGAAGGCATTCTATGCCGCTCTCTTCCTCCTGCAGAGCTCAGGTTTTAGGTCGTTCATCATGTTGACTTCTCGACCTAGGTACACATAACTGCTGCATTCAGAGATTGAGAGTGAATGGGGTCTCTAGAACTAGTTCATTTTTCATGAACATAGTTTTGCTGAGATTCAGCTGTAGGCCTATCTTTCCACATTCTCGGTCGAAGTCAGCCAGCATTTGTGTGGCTTGGCTAATGTTTGGTGTTATTAGAACGATGTCTTCAGTGAAGCGGAGGTGGTTTAGTTGCTGACCATCTATCTTCACTCCCATTCCTTCCTATTCTAATTGTCGCATGATGTTCTCAAGGGTGGCGCTGAAGAGTTTTGGTGAAATGGTATCACCCTGTCGAACCCCTCTTTTGATGTCTTTTGATGTCAATATATATTATATATTATAATATATGTATAATATATGTCACTTCACTTGTCTTCACTTGTCTTCCTGTTGATCATCGATTTGCTCAAGCAGGCACTAGTAACATCTCCATGCGCCCTGTCACATGCTAGTGTAGCCCAAGGGCATCTGCTTGCTCCAGGAACATAAAGAGACTCAAACCATTCCATCAGGCCATGGGAATGAGGTTATAATTGTTACTGGTATTTGGCATATCAAATACGACTCGGGTAGCTTGCCAGGCTCTACCGTGCAGGTGGGATACTCTTGTAGTCGCCTCTAATCTCGTGCATTTATTGATGAACCATGCAGCCACAAAGCAGCCATGCAAGCCAGACTTGTGATCAGCTCTTCTGCTGGGTGGAGCTCTGACGAGTGAGGAGTCCAGAGGTGGAAAATGGCACCCTCCTGGTGTGGGGGTTCCTCTGACTTCTTGCAAGGCTCTGGTGGGTGGTGGGCCAGGACTAGAACCCGCCTTGTTCTGTTCTCGGGAGACATGCCCTGACCATGCAGTGCCTGAGATGGAATCCAGTCTCCCTGGGTGCAGAGCACGCAGCCCTGCCCTGTGAGCCAGCTCCCCCTGCCCTCTCTGGCTTTATCTCTAGCAGAGATTTTAAGAGGGGACAGTAGCACAAATAAATGTGGAAACTTCTGAAGACCAACATACGTATTTAACTGGTAAGGGAAAAACCAAGGCATAGAGTGCAGCTCTGCAGGTCCAGAATACTCTCCCTCCTCTCACTGCTATTACTGCCCAAAGAGCAACCTGTGAAGCTGCAAGTGACACCAAGGATAAAAGTTAAGTCTCACACTTGTGGGCTGTTTTCTTATGGGACCCATTCAGAGGTAAAAAGGCCAATTCCCTCGTCCTTTCCCCCCACCCCAAACACACAAGTTCTGCAGCAGGTTAAGGCCACATCCCTATTCCAGCCACCAAGGCATTTACCACTGGCATTTGGAAAGAGGTAGTACCCTTTTTTTGAAAAAGAACAAAGAGGAGACCAGAGGAATTCCAAAGGAATCTACCCCTGCCCCCTGGGTGGTTTGATTCCTTTTGGTTTGGGGGCCACACCTGGCTGTGCTCAGGGCTTATTCCTATCTCTGTACCAGGGATCACTCCTGGCGGGGATGGGGGAACCATATGGAGTGCTGGGAACTAAAGCCAGGTTGGCTGCAATCAAGGAAAGTGTCCTCCCTGCTATGCTATGGCATCTGGATAAAGACATCCTGTCACTGAGCACCATCGAAGTGACTTAAGATCAAGAGAACATGGAGCAGGCAGGATTCGGTTTTTTGGCTACATATATACAATATATATTATAATATACTATATATAATATATGTATATAATATATTATAATATATATTATATATCATACATATTATAATATACTATATATCATATATTATATATTATGCATATATATTATAATATATCAGAATATATTATAATATCATAATATATATTATGATACCAATATCCAAGGTCAAACAAAACATGGATCAGGAGGTCTTTCCAAAAATGGAATCTACCACAAACATCTGGGAATTGGAGGTTGGGTGGGACAGAGAAGGGAACAGCGTGCTAACAATTGTTGTAAGTGATAATACTAGCCTAGAACTGAGTATTGACTACAGGCAAAAGGATACACATGATAACCTCTAAATGTATGTATTGCAATCCACAGTGTGTAAGAGAAAGGAGAGAGAGAGAGAGAGAGAGAGAGAGAGAGAGAAAGAGAGAAAAGAGATAAAGAACTCTCCATAGAGGCAGGCTAGGGGAGAGGGGAGGGAATGGAGGACATTGGTGGTGGGAAATGGGCACTGGTGGAGGGATTGGTGCTGAAAAATGTATGACCCGAAACCCGGACATAAACATCTATGTAATTGTATATCTCATGGTGGTATAATAAAAAAAATTTTAAAAAAGAAAATATGACCTTTGTATTTGTGGAGAACACTGTTAAGTGGTTTAATTGTCCTTGTTAAAAAAAATTCTAGGGCCAGAAGTGATAGCACAGTGGGTAGGGCATGTGCCTTGCATGTGGCCAACCTGGATTCGATCCCCAGTATCCCAAATGGTCTCCCAGCAACACCAGGAGTAATTCCTGCGTGTAGAGCAGGAGTAACCCCTGAGCATGCTGGGTGTAACCCAAAAGAAAAAAATAGAAACTGTTAGAAACTGACCTCTCCTAAATCTCCAGCTTTAAGGAACTAATACTGCTTTTTCTCATGTTCAGAAATAAAAAACCTCAGAGTAAAGGAATCACTGTTTTCCTTTTTGTAGCACTAAGAGTGTTTCTTTAGGGCAGTGTCTTTGATTCTGGACACCAAGAAATTCAACAGAACCTTGTGTTCAATCAGAAGGAAGTATCATACTGGTTACTCTTACAACTCATGCCCCCAATTTTCTCTTTGCATGACATTTTTATGTGTACATGCACACACACACAGACCTAAACCATAATGGAAAAGAAATGGAATACACTTTACTTTGTAAATCAACTTTCTGTAGCATGACTCTGAGAACCAGCTTGCTAGAAGTTAGTTGAAAGACTGGATAGTTAATTGACCAGCTTCTTCACCTACAAAATAGCTAAAAAGTCTCTCCTAGGATGAAGGGAGAGAGAGAAGAGGAAAATGTCAGGCTGGGGGAGGAGGAAGGGAATCTGGGAACGTTGGTGGAGGGATCACCAACACTGATGGAACACTGTATGACTGAAACCCAATCATGAATATCTTTGTGACTGTATAACTCAAGGTGGTATAACAAAAATAAATTTTTTTTAAAAATAAATAAAATAAAGTCTCCTAGGTTGTGAAGTTTAAATCAGATAATATGTATCTACCTAAAACTTTTGGAGCAATAAAAATCAAAACATACTTGTATCGATCAAGGAATTGCAACTGAGATATTCATATTCAGGTAGCAATGCTAGAAGGTACCCCAAAGAAAGGCAAAGTCAGGGTTTTTATGGGAAGAAAAAGAAAGTGGTTGAGGAAAAGAGCTGACATTTGGTTACTGATTCTCTAGAAAGGATGAAAAGGGAACTGCTGATTCCACTCTCCTGCTAAAACTCCTAAGGCATCAGTTTTCAAACAATTTCTTGCTTGATGGCTTCTGAAAATAATTGCTTTGGCTAGTCTGAAGACCTTGGGGTCCAATTCAAGGAGACCAAAAATGTAATTTTTTATAATCAATCCCTAACTCCATTTTATTTATAATTTATTTACCTACTATCATATTGATTTTTTAATTTATTTTCCTATTTTTATTTTGAACATTTTTACTCATTGTAAGTCTGTGATTTACAGTACTGCTAATGATGCATAATGATACAAATGCTAATGATTTCATGTGTACATAATTGCAACACCACACCCATCACTAAGGTATCCACCTCCCTCTCCCAAGGCTCTCAGTGTGCCTCTTTCAACCAAGCCCACAAATAAATTTATGTGTGTGCATCGATCAGTTCTCTTGTTGTGTGCCCTTGTCCCTTTCTTGCTACCTTACTGTGTATCTTTAAGTCCCACATATGAAAGAGTTCATTCTGTATCTATCTGTTTCCCCTCTGACTGACCAGTCAGTACAATATCCTTTACCTACATTCATGCCCTGCAAACTGCATAATTTTGTTCTTTCTTTTTTATTTTTTTGTTTCTTTTTAAATTTCTTTTTTTAGATCTATATAGTATTCCATTCTATGTATATATCACAACTTCATCCATTCACCCATAGTACCAAACTCCATTTAAAAATGGCTTTGCAAAAAGGGGGTCCAAGAGCTCAGAACACGCTGAACTGACACTGGGATATCTGCCACCCCCTCCCCCCCCACCACTGACCCCCCAATCACCTTGTCAATCTCAGGTCTGACCGCCACACATCCCTCCAAAATTCAAAACCACGCAGACACAATAGCGTCCACGTGAATTACTTGGTGTATAGTGTTACTAGCTTTCAGTGAACATTGCACCCAATATTTCTTTCCTTCCATAAAACTCTGGAAACATCCTAGGCACCCCCTAATTGTACTATTTAGCCATGTAAGTTCACATAGCTTGCAACCTGCAAAATGTTCTAATGGTAATGCAATGCAGAACTCCACCGAACTCAGTAAATGAAGCTGCTAGCCCAGTTGACCCAAGCAATAACAATGAGCTATATAACCTCTCAAATAAGGAATTTAGGGAAAGAACTGATAAGGTAGCATAAGGGGCTCAAAGAAGCAATGGAATACAAAGCCAATAAAACAGAAGGTATGAGAGCAAAAATGAGGAAAATACAAGCAGTTATAACAGATATTAAAAATGTGGTAAGTGAATTAAAAACTCTCTGGAAGACCTCCACAGCAGAGTAACAATTACTGAAGAAAGAATTAGAGAACCCCAAGATGATGTGCAGAGAATCTCTAGACAACAGCAGAAGATGGAAAAAAAGACTCACAATAAACAGACAAAAAAAGATAATCAGGATGAAGTTAAAAGGAATAGTATAAGGATCATTGGGGTCCCAGAGGGGCAAGAAGATAATATGGATGAAGAAGCAATTGCCAAAGCCATCATTGCTGAAAAGTTCCCATAATTGAAGAGCACTTGCTCCCTCATTCAGGAGGCCCAAAGGGTACCAGCTAAAAGAATACCAATAAGAACACTCTAAGACACATCCTAATTAAAATTACAAAAACCATAGATAGAGAAAAATACTGAAAGCAGCAATATCAAAGAAGTAAATTACATACAAAGGAGCATCCCTAAGAATTACAACAGACTTTTCAGACAAAACACTCCAAGTCTGAAGACAATGATAGGATATTGTGAAAAAAGACTCAATGAAATGAAGGCCTCACCAAGAATACTTTACCCAGCTCTACTTACATTCAGATTTGAAGGAAAGAAACACCACTTCATGGATAATCAACAGCTAAAAAAACTTCATAGACTCAAAACAAACTTTAAAGAAGGTCTGAAAGGACTACTGGAAGATAAGACAAAACCCTAAAGCACAACAAGTTTAAACAGAAAGATGGCGCAAAATCCGATGACAATAATATCTCTCAATGTCAATGGTCTAAATGCACCAATTAAGAGGTACAGAGTGGCAAAATGAATTAAAAAAACTGAATCCAACATTCTGCTGCCTACAAGAAATGCATCTGGATAATCAGAGCAAACACAGACTCAAAGTAAAAGGCTGGAAGACAATTCTCCACACAAACAACTCCTCCAAAAAAGGCTGGTGCGGCCATACTAGTATCTGACAACATAAACTTCAGGCTTAAAAAGGGTTAGAAGGGACAGTGAAGGTCATTTCTTAATAATCAAGGAATATGAATATAAGAAATAAATTACACTCTTATACATATATGCACCCAACAAGGGGCCAGCAAAATACTTTAAAAATAACTGCTAATAGACTTTAAAGAAGACATTGACAGTAACACAATTGTAGTTGGAGACTTCAACACTACTACTCTATCAATGCTTGATAGATTCACAAGACTGAAACTCACCAAGGAAATATAGGCCCTGAAGGAAGAAATAGAAGAAAGAGGGCTAGTAGATATATACAGGGCATTTCATCCCCCAAAAGCTGAATACACATTTTTCTCCAGTCACTGTCACTGTCACTGTCTTCCTGTTCATCATCGATTTTTTTTGAGCGGGCACAAGTAACATCTCCATATGTCCTGTCTCATGCTAGTAGAGCCCCAAGGGTATCTGCTTGCTCCAGGAGCACAAAGAGCCTCAAACCATCCCATCAGGTCATGGGAATGAGGTATATAATTGTTACTGGTATTTGGCATATCAAATACAACATGGGTAGCTTGCCAGGCTCTGCCGTTTTCTCCAGTGTACATGGAATATTCACCAAGATAGATCACATGCTGAGCCACAAAACATACCTCCATTAAATCAAGAAGAGAGAAATTGTGTCAGTTATTTTTTCAGACTATGATGCACTGAAAATAGAAATTAATTGCACACAGAAATGAAGGGTCATACCAAGCACCTGGAAACTAAACAGCTCACTGCTGAACAACCAGTGGGTCATAAAAAAAAATCAAAGAGGAAATATAAAAAATTCCTGAAACAAATCAGACTGAAGACATGAACTATCAGAACTTGTGGGATACATCAAAAGCAATGTTAAGAGGAAAGTTTATAGCTCTGCAGGCATGCATCAGGAAAGAAGAAAGGGTCATCATAAACAGTCTGACCTCACAACTTATGATCTTAGAAAGCAACCAACAAAAAGGAGCCCACCCAAGGCAAGAAGAAAGAAATAATTAAACTTAGAGCAGAAATCAATGAGATGTAATCCCAAAAAGCAATCCAAAATATCAATGAAACAAACAGCTGGTTCTTTGAAAATATAAGCAAGATTGACAAACCACTTTCAAGGCTCGGAAGGAAAGGGAAAGAGAAAAAACCAAATAAATAGAATCAGAAATGAAAAGGGGGATATCACAACAGAAACTACAGAAAGTCAAAAGATCATCAGAGATTACTTTGAGAGTCTGTATGCCACAAAACAAGAGAATCTAGAAGAAATGGTCAAATTCCTGAATTCCTACAGTCTCCCCAAGGCTGCAACAAGAATATTTGGAATACCTGAACAAACCTATCACCATCAAAGAAATTGAATCAGTAATCAAAAGTCTACCCAAACACAAAAGCCCAGGTCCAGATGGATTCATCAGTGAATTCTTCCAAAACTTTAAAGAGTAACTACTGTCAGTCCTTTTCAACCTCTCCAAGGAAATTGAAGAAACAGAAACACTCCCAAATAGCTTTTATGAGGCACATATCACTCTAATACCAAATCAGACAGAGACATCACAAAAAAAGGAAAGCTACAGACCAATCTCCCTGATGAACACAGATGCTAAGATCTTCAACAAAATACTAGCAAACAGAATACAAAGATTCATCAAAAAGATTATACACCACGACCAAGTAGGATTCATCCTGGGAATGCAAGGATGGTTCAATATCCACAAGTCAGTCAACATAATACATCACATCAATAGAGGAAAATAAAACCATATGATCATATCAATAGATGCAGAGGAAGCATTTGACAAGATCCAACACCCATTCATGATTGTCCTGCCCTGACCTGCAGGGGTAGAACTCAACTAGGGAAATCTTGAGGGGGATGTGACCTGAATGAGAAAGCAGAAAGAAGAGAAGGAGTGCAAGTCACCTAGGTTGATCAAGCGCCCATCTTTTTTGAGCAGTTCACAGTATTTATACATGAAAAGGCCGGGAAGAGGACGTGACCTACAGTAAGCTGGGGGATAAATGGGCAAATGTTCATTATTTCCATATAAGGAATGAAATGTGCTTTACAGGAACCGGCAGAATAGGGGTTAGTGTTTTACAATGCCTCCCAAAGCAAAGGCGGTAACAACAGTCATGGGGTTGGTCACAAGTCCTCCAAAGAATGGAGACCCTGGCTGGATATCTGAGGGACAGATCAGCATGGTGGTCCATCTCTGAGCTCCCCATACATGATAAAAACTCTTCATAAAATGGGAATTGATGGAACCTTCCTCAATATAGTCAAGCCATCTACTCCAAGCCCACAGCAAGCATAATCCTCAACGCTAAAAAGCCTTCCCCTAAGTTTGGAGACAAGACAAGACAAGGTTGCCCACTTCACCACTTCTATTCAATATTGTACTGGAAGTACTAGTCATAGCAATCAGGAAAGAAAAGAACATTAAGAGCATCCAGATAGGAAAGGAAAATTCAAACTGTCACTATTTGCAATTGACATCATATTCTAACTAGAGAACCCTAAACTTTCTACCAAAGAGCTCCCAAAACAAGAGATTCCTATAGTAGAGTGGCAGGGTACAATACCCCCAAAAAAATCAATGGCTTTCCCTATATGCAAATAATGAAAGAAAAGAAAAGGATATTAAAGAAATGATTCCATTCACAATTGCACCACAGAAAATCAAATACCTAGGAATCAGTTTGACTAAGGATGTTAAGGATCTATACAAAGAAAACTACAAAACGTTGCTTCAAGAAATAAAAGAAGACCTGAGTAAATGGAGACACATTCCCTGCTCATGGATTGGGATTGCTAAAGCAATCATCAGGAAAAAAAGAAGATGGGAGGCATCACTTTCCCCAACTTCAAACACTACTACAGAGCAGTAGTAATTAAAATGGCCTGGTGTTGGTATAGAGACAGACCCGTAGACCTATGGAATAGAACTGAATATCCTGACACACACACTCTAAATATATGATCACTTAATCTTTGATAAAGGAGCAAAAATATATTACGTGGAGCAAAAGAAATCTTCAACAGGTAGTGCTGGGGAAACTGGGAAGCTACATACAAAAAAATGAACTTCGACCTTCTTCTAACACCATACACAAAGGTCAGATCAAAATGGATCAAAGATCTCAACACCAGACATGAATCTATTCTTATAGAATCAAAGAAAACATATCCTTATACAAAAAAAAACATAGGAAAAACGCTTTATGAATTGAATCTAAAGGCATCTTCAAAGATCAAACACCAGTGACAAAACAAATGGAAGCAGAGATAAACAAATTGGATTATATAAAACTGAAAAGCTTCTGCACCTCAAAAGAAACAATGATCAAGATACAGAGACAGCCCACAGACTGGGAAAGAATATTCACTCAATACCCATTCAATAATGGGTTAATATCCAAGATATATCAGGCACTGGTAGAACTTTACAAGAAGAAAACAGGGCCAGGTGCCCCTCGAGGTGTTGCAGGTGCGGCTGCAGTGCCCAGCTAGGTTGGCAGGTGGCAGACAGGAGATAGGCTCGTCTACACCCCCAGGGCTCTGCCCTGTGGGCCCTGGATGGTGGATGGTCTCTGACATAGGAAAAGACTGGGCCCCCTGGGATGAACCCAGAGCCATGGCAGAGCCTGGCAAGATACCCATGGTGTATATTTGATATGCCAAAAACAGTAACAATAGAGAGGAACTGGACAAGGGACAGACCAGACACACAGCTGCGCTGCCCAACCCACATGGAGCAGTTCATGGAGTCTCTGAGGAATCGGCTAGTCCCCAGCTGAGACCAAAGTAGCTCCTAAGTTAAAGTAGTCATGTGGGAGGAAGCCACGCTGGCCAGAATTGGAGCAGGGATTTGGGCTCCTCCCTCTCCACACTGGTGGGCAGGGCTATGGGCTTGCAGCCTCCGCAACCAGATGAACCTGACAAGGGGCAGACCTTGCAGGTTCAGCACAGCTGTGACAGAGCGCAGCCACGCAAGAGGCTTAGATAACAAAATAGGCTAGGACCATGTCCTTTCCAGGATCTTTCACATCTGTACACCATAATGATCATTGTAGGTGTAACAAACTGGGGAGCTTGATGGGGAATGAGGAACTATAATGTCACACTTAGATAACTCACTACTGAATATACACATAGATAATCGCATCATAAACCATAAGGCAAGTCACAGGGTGTAGGAGAAGAGAGAGAGAAATACAGAGAGAAAGATGAGAGACTCAGGCGCATGGGGGAGAGCTGCCATCCAGCTCTCCTCTAGCTCAGCTGACCATAAGGCTCCCAGGAGGCAAAATGTGTTTTGGGAATGGATCCATCACCTCTGTAGAGCCAGAAGCACCTGATGAGACTCACTCACTATAATAGCCGCCATTTTCGTGGTCTAGACCCGATACATCAAACTAGTGGAACCAATCTGTTCTAGAATATATTACAATCTACAATGTGTAAGAAAGAGAAGCGAGAAGGAGAGAGAGAGAGAGAGAGAGAGAGAGAGAGAGAAAGGAGATAAAGAAACTGCCAGGGAGGCAGGTTGGGGGAAGGGGGAGGGATTTGGGGACATTGGTGATGGGAGATGGGCAGGGGTGGAGGGATGGGTGTTGGAACACTGTAGAACCAAAAATTCAAACATGAACATTATGTAATTGTATATCTAACGGTAGTATATTAAAAATATTTAATATTTTTCCGCGCGCCCCTCCGGGACCATTTAAAAAACCACCGAAGAGGGACTAAATTTAGAGAAGTCCTGCTTCCCCTACCACCAACCCCCAACCCCCCCACAAAACCACACCCTTCCCCCCCCCCTCCACCCCCCCCATGCAACAACCCACACCACCCGAAAAACGAAGCAACCACGAACATCCGAAAACAGCACAACGACCAACCACACAAACCAAGCTCATTGAGGTTGAGGGAGACAAGAGCCCTCCCACAAAGCCTTTGATTCTACTACACACAAGCCCTACAAACGGCAAACCCAACACACCTCCCACCACAACCACCACACAAAAACAGGCGCAGGGAACCACCACCAACCCACCACCCCACACAAACAAAATAAGATGGAGGAGAACCACACACCCACCCCCCCAGACATCGCTCCAACAACCACCAACATTGCCAAGCGGCAAATGCTCTGACTTGACCGAGAGGAGTCTACACTGAATCTGAAAACTCATAGAAGAACAGTCCAGAGGCCCCATCCTCTCAATGAACAAACTCTCTGAAGCAGAGTTATGTACCTAGGTCGGAGTCAACATGATGAATGACCTAAAACCTAGCGCGCAGAGGAGAGCGCAGAATGCCTTCAAAGGATCGAGAAATAGCAAAGACAAAAACCCCCCCCACCCTCCACCCCCCAAACAACCCTCACCTGGCCCTACGACAGGATGAGAAGCTCGGCCCCAAGAGCACGAGAGCCGAATCACCCTCACCAAGTGAGAGAAGAACCGACACCCCCCGCACCAGACCAGGACGCTCCGCCCACATCGAAAACACGGACATAAGATGAGACAACACGCTGACTAGAGCCGCACCGACTGGATCCCACGGATGTCAAAAACACGGCCGCCCCCACCTACAAGATGCAGACTTCCTTGTTAAGACCCTGAAGGACGGTGGAGGCTCTTCATATCCGAATCAACCAGAGCCATTGGGCTACATTGCACGGATAGGTCCAATGAAATGTTACTGGCCCCCTCGAGCATCGATGAGTAACGGGATTCAAGGATCAAGTGATCAAATATTTTTAAAATATTAAAAAAAAAAACAACCCCATCAAAAAATGGGGAGAAGAAATGAACAGAAACATCCAAAAAGGAGAAATTCAAATGGCCAAAAGGCATATGAAAAGGTGCTCTTCATCGCTAATCATTAGGGAGATACAAATCATAACAACAATGAGGTATCGTTTCACATCACAGAGACTGGCACACATCCAAAAGAGCAAGAACAACCAGTGCTGGTGTGGATCCAGGGAGAAAGGACTCTCATCCACTGTTGGTGAAAATGCTGACTGGTCCAGACCTTTTGGAAAACAATATGGACATTCCTCCAAAAACTTGCCATTGAGGTCCCATTTGACCCATCAATACCACTCCTGGGAATGTGCCCTGGAAACCCAAAAACACACAGAAGAAACACTATCTGCACTTCAATGTTCATCGCAGCACTATTCACAATAGCCAGAAATCTGGAAACAACCTGAATGCCCAAGAACAGAAGACTGGCTAAAGAAACTGTGGTACATCTACATAATGGAATACTATGCAGCTGTCAGAAAGGACAAAGTCATGGAATTCATATGCAAATGGATGAACATGGAGATTATCATGCTGAATGAAATTAGTCATAAGGGAAAAGGACAGATATAGGATGAATGCATTTATTATGGAGTATAAATATATACCAGTGCTCTACTAATTGTGGGAAATGTTAACACCATACTAGAACTAAACACTGAATGTACACAAAGGGATTTGCATGATAATCCCTAAATCTCTGTAGGGCAAACCACAATGAGTAAACAAGAGAGAGAGAGAGAGAGAGAGAGAGAGTAAGAAAGGTAAAAAATAAGAAGGGGGGGGAGTGCCTGCTATGAACGCAGGCTGGGGGAGAGGAGGGAATCTAGGGACATTGGTGGTGGGAATAGGGCACTGGTTGAGAGACAGGTGCTGGAAAAATGTATGACTGTAACCCAATCATGAACTTCTTTTTTAATTGTATATCACACGGTGGTATGATAAAAATAATAAAACAGAACCCCCCAAATAAAATAAAATAAAATAAAATAAAACAAAAATGGCTTCACATCTGTCAACTTTTCACATTAAGAAAAATAAGTATCAGACTGTGTTTTCAGCTCCTTCTGTCCATCGGCTTCTCAATCTATTCTGGCCATTCACCCACTTTGCTACACCACAGCACCAGCTTCTCTGCCAAACCCGCATAGTCAAAGATATGGATTAGACATGTTCATTTGTATGCTTTGTACATTTATTTCTATACAATCCTAAAACAAGCATTAGAATTCGGTTTGTGTCTTAGACCAAAAACCTTTTTAAACAAGTAGTGGTTGATCTTGGGCTCTCTTTAAGACTTCCAGAAAAAAAAAACATATCTTCTCCCCAACATTACTAGGCTAGTCCTGGTGGTCCCCAGCAACTCAGAGCCCATGTGGAAATAATGATTGAGCCACAGAATTAACCACCTATTGAGTATTGCTCTAGTAGTCCCCAAGACCCCTGGGCACTGCTAAGGAAGTCCCTAGCCCACTCCTCCCAAAAGGGATCATTTCTATCTCTATCTCTGTCTTGATGAGCAAGAGCCTCAGCTGTGCTGGGCACTGGAGACAATTCTGGCCACTGGTGTCTCTACTCCCAGTGTAGACTCCCTGATGCACCTACTTAGCCTCATTCCGTGCAAAGAAGTTGACTCTTTTTAAGTTCTCACCTGTATCTCATGCAGGTTTCTACCTCATACTCTCTACATTTATCTCTAAGTCTTCCCTTCTAGATCATTTATTTTTACAAGTAAAATATGTCTTATATCATTTTAGTTTCTCTCCAATAGATTAACCATGCCGGTTTCTTTCTCTTCCTTTCATCTTTCCACTTCTTATTTATTACTTTCACTTCACTAGATCACTTGATCACTTGAATCCCATTATTCATCGATTTGCTAGAGCGGGCGCCAGTAACATTTCCATTGGACCCTATCACGTGCCAATGTAGCCCAATGGCATCTGGTTGATTCAGGAATATGAAGAGCCTCAAACCATTCATTCAGGGTATTGACCAAGAAGTCTGATCATCTTGTAGGTGGGCGGCCACGTGATCTTTTGACGTCCCGTGGGATCCAGTCTGTAACAGCTCTAGTTCAGCGGTCATCTCTAAATCGCATTACATGTCCAGCCCATCTGATTTTCAATGCCTTGGCAAACGAGACAGCATCCCTGATTCTGGAATAGCGATGGAGGTCGGAACTCCAGATTCTTTCTCTCACTTGAGAGAGGCGTGATATTCCAAGCACAGCTCTTTCGATTCCTCTTTGGGAGACCCGAATAGCATTCTCATCCTGCTTTTCGTAGGGCCCAGGTCTCTGAGGTGTATGTTAATGCAGGGAGAACGGTGGAGTTGAAGAGATGTGCCAAGAGCCAGAGGTTCTTTGTCCTTTTAGCTACTTCTTCGATGCCTTTGAAGGCATTCCATGCCGCTCTCTTCCTCCTGCGCAGCTCAGGTTTTAGGTTGTTCATCATGTGACTTCTTGACCTAGGTACACATAACTGCTGCATTCAGAGATGTCTGTTCCATTGAGGGTGAATAGGGCCTCTGGACCTAGTTCATTTTTCATGAACATTGTTTTGTTTAGATTCAGCTGTAGACCTATCTTTCTACATTCTCGGTCGAAGTCAGCCAGCATTTGTGCCGCTTGGCTAATGCTTGGTGTTATTAGAATGAACGGCAAAGTGGAGGTGGTGTAGTTGCCGGCCGTCTATCTTCACTCCCATTCCTTCCCATTCTAATGGGATGTTCTCGAGGGTGGCACTGAAGAGTTTTGGTGAGATGGTATCACCCTGTCGAACCCCTCTTTTGACATCAATGTCAAAAGATCACTTCCTTGTAGAATGGTGAGATCCTGGTGGTGAATCCATAAATACAGCTCACGAAGGATCTTGATGTATTGGGTTTGAACACCCTGTTTGGCTAGAGGCTTTGATGACTGCTTCAATCTCCACAGAATCAAAGGCTTTCTTTAAATCAATGAACGTGAGACAGAGCGGCATCTTGTACTCCCTACAAACCTCAATGAGCTTGGTTACCATGTGGATATGGGCGATTGTGCTGAATCCTTTCCAGGAAGCCAGCTTGCTGGCATGGTTGTCCTTCATCTAGTGTTCTGCCAATCTTGTTCCAGGATGACTCGTGTAAACAGCTTGTTGATGACAGACAACAGGCAGATGGGGCAATAGTTGCCAATGTTGTGAATGTCTCCCTTCTTGAACAAGTAGGACTGTCCTGCTGGTTTTCCATTGGGAGGGCACCTTGCATTCGGACAGGTAGCGTGTGAAGAGCCGAGCTAGTGTATTGATGAGTACTGATGGCAGATTCTTCAGGTGTTCGGGTCTGACTTTGTCTGGGCCTGGTGCTGTTCCCTTCTTTACCAATGAAATGGCATGTTGGATTTCAGAAGGGAGAACATTGGGAATGACATATCCATCCTGTGGAATTTGGTATATGGGCAGGTAGATGTGGCTATCAAAGAGATCTGAGTAGAAGTCATGGATAATCTTCTGGAAAATGTGATAGATCCATCCAGGGTGTGAGGGCGTCAGAGGGCAGTCATCTTGGTCTTATAGTTGGCGAAGGACAGGCTAGCGGGGCAAATGCTTTTTCCTGGCTTCTGCTGCATCTTCCAGTATTTCTGCTCTTCTGTCTTTGAGGTCTTCCTTTATCGCTTCTTTGCACCACTTTGCAAGCTTGGACATTAGCATTTGGTCGCCTGAGGCTCACGCCTTGCCATGTTGGCTAATGAGCTCAAGAGTTTCTGAAGACAGGCGTCCCTTTGTGTCTTTCTCTCTCTCAGCATTCTTCGCACAATCATGGAGGTGCTGAACCAGTCGGTTGTATTCTTCATTGATGTCATCAGTGATGGTATCTTCCCATGTTGCCGCAATGGTGCCAAAGAGTTCCCAGTTGGTGGTCATTCTGGGAGGTTCTCTTCTTACACTTTGCAGCCTTTTCTCCCCATTGCGTGAAATAGAATTTTGCCCCGAAGGAGACGGTGGTCCGATCCTGTTTTGGAATTTGGGGGACGACAGCAACATCGGTCAGGCAAAAACTTCGATTGAAGATGATGTGGTCAATTTCATTGTGGAACTGTCCACCAGGAGATTCCCATCTCCAACGTTTCGCTTCAGCCTTCTGAAACTGTGAGTTCCCATGAATGGCCTTGGTGGACATGTTAAACTCAGATAGTCTCTCATCTTGTTCGTTCCATTCTAGGCCATGGGTCCCAATGTGGAGTTCTTCAGCTGATCTTCTTGTCCTATCTTGGCATTAAAATCACCAACTATGATCTTGTTGAAGGTGTGATCTTTTTTTTATAGAACTCCTCCAGTTCCATGTAGAATTTCTCAATTTCATCTTCCTTGTATGTGGATGTTGGTACACAGACAACAAAGATAGAAATTGCTGGCAGTGGGCCACATCTCTACAAGCGTAATCGTCCTATCCAGTTTGTTATTACTTTATCATAGAATATTAGTTTATATTCTACCTGCTCTGTGAGCAGGTAGGGTTTGTTCCCAAATAGAACAAACCCTGTGAGCAGGTAGTATATAGGCAGGAATAGGGTTTGTTCCCGAATAGACAGTGAAATAGTTTTGCTTTATATACCTAAAATGGAAAAATGATCATTAGAAAAGAAAACCAGGTGAGAGAATGGTATAGATTTTTAGTGACTGCTCAGTGTGTGCTCAGCAGATCTAACCCGCATATCTCACTTAATCCCTTTCAACTTTTCCTTCCTGGGTGCTCATGCTCTCATAAAAGCACTCCCACAATGATTTCAAGTCAAATATTTGACTGAACTTGAGCAAATTACATGAGCAAATTAATGACTTGTTATGGGATACCAACAAAGTTTAAAAAAACCTAGAATGACATTCTGAGATCCCTAATCCCAAGAAAGCAACCAAACATCAGAAGTTAAGAGCCTCATTATTTATATCTACATCATCTACCCTTGGGAACTAGGTCAGAGAATTAAGATAATTGTATACTGTTTTGTTAAGTATGTGCCAGGAAGCAATCCACATGTGCAAAATGTCAGTGTTGGTTGAACTTTGGTGCAGACCATCACAGGAATCTATTGCTAATTAACCTGATGCTCAGAAAATGTCAAGCAAGCATATGCAAGAAGCACATGAAACTAGATATTTCTTACACACCACTGCATGCTCTGTGCATGCCCTCCTACCATCAGCCTCAGTCTCCCTCTCATCCTCCTCCTTGGCTTCCTTCTATTCATTATTTCCATGTAGGTCTTTGTTCTTGACTTTTATGTCATGCCAACTAACTTTCATAGATGGCTACCAATAGATTCTGAAAATTAAGTGAGTAGTTTGAATGTATAAATGAGGGACATAGACACATAACATGCAATGTATAATATATTCCTTACATATATCCACAGTTACCCTTCTCATGGGATCAACAAAGTTTTGGAGCAGATGTAGTTACTTACTGCTTCCTTCAATGCTCCCTGACCACCTTCTCCTCCTTTTCTATCACAATGTCCATGCAACTGTGGCTTTAGAGATGTTATATAACTCTAGCCTGTAAGAGGAAGCTTGATGGGGGCTTCAAAGAAAGATTTCCTTCATAATAAAAAAGAATTCTATAATGACTCTGGGCTGCCCACCCAAACAGAACCCGGAGCAGTAGAAAGTTCCCACTCCACAATCACTGCTATGACCCCACTATCTCGGGCAGAGCCTATTCAGAAATTAATCTGCTGAAAAATTCAAGTATATGAGTTTTGTGAGTGAAATTTCCAGAATTTACAGAGTAGGGCTACCTCTTCCCATCTCACTGTACTTCTGGAAGCTCCAGAAGACACACAAAGTCGCCCCCAGTTAAAAAATTTAACTCCAGCTGTATCATACCTTTAAAAGTTCCAGACTTACTGGAGTGACACCTCAAACTACAACACTAATAGTAGTAGCACACCAAATTGAATACGATGAAGGAAACAATCTCAATTAACAAAACATAAACATAGAGGCTTAACAACATCTTAGTAATCTCTTATAAAAGGACTTGATGGCTTCATGGTGAGATAAAAACAATTTTCACTAACTTTCTTCTAAGGAAACATTTTTTTATCATTCTGTTAGCAAATTATTGATAACAA
>JAJIBD010011800.1:0-15906 GCA_021461705.1 Cryptotis parvus
AGGGAACTCTCATCCATTGTTGGTGGGAATGTCAACTGGTATAGTCTTTTTTGGAAAACAATATGGACATTCCTCTAAAAACTAGAAACTGAGCTCCCATTTGACCCTAGCCATACCACTCCTAGGAATATACCCTGGGAGGCCAAAAAAACACACAGCAGAAACACCATCTACACTTCTATATTTATAGCAGCACTGGCTATTCACAATAGCCAGAATCTGGAAATAACTAGAGTGCTTGAGAAAGACAACTGGATAAAGAAACTTTGATACCCTCAACACAACGGAATACTATGCAGCTGTTAGGTAAAACAAAGTTATGAAATTTGCCATAAACGAATGTGAAATAGACAGAGGGAAAAGGACAGACATAGAAAGACTGCATTTATTTGCAGCATATTAAAAGAATAGTATGATACCAAGGCTTGGCAAAACACGGATCAGGAGGTCTTGTCAGTGTGTGGGAGTAAGAGGTTAGGTAAGACAGAGAAAGGCAGAGTGTACTAATAATTGTTGGAAATGATAATACCAACCTGGAACTGAGCATTGAGTAAAGGCAAAGGGATATACATGATAACCTTTAAATGTATTTATTGCGGGGCCGGAGAGATAGCCCAGCAGGTAGGGCATTTGCCTTGCACGCAGCCGACCCATGCCGGACAGGGTTTGATTCCCGGCATCCCATATGGTCCCCCGAGCATCGCCAGGAGTGATTCCTGAGTGCAGAGCCAGGAGAAACCCCTGAGCATTGCCAGGTGTGACCCAAAAAACAGCAAAAAAAAAAAAAATGTATTTATTGCAAGCCACAATGTGTAAGAGAAGGAATAGAGAGAGACAGACAGAGAGAAGAGGCAAAAGTGTCTACCATAGAGGCAGACTGGGGGAGGGGGAAGGGAATCACAGGACTTCGGTGGTGGGAAATGGGCACTGGTGGAGGGATGGGGTGCTGGAATACTGTATAATTGAAACCCAAATATGAACTTTTTTGTAATTCTATATCTCATGGGGGTATAATAAAATTTTTTTTTGAAAAAATTGGGTGTCAAAAGTGCCACTTTTAATTATGAGAAAAAGTAATGGAAAAACAGATCTCGCGGGAAATCTTAAGATCAGGGCCAGAGCGATAGTTCAACGGGTAGAGCATTTGCCTTGCACATGACCGACCTGGGTTCAATTTCCCGGCATCCCATATGGTCCCCAAGCACCGTCAGGAGTAATTCCTGAGTGCAGAGCCAGGACTAACACCTGAGCATTGCTGGTTGTGACCTCCCCCCACCCCCAAAAAAAAAGAAAAAAGAAATCAGGATCAACAGAATAAAAAGAAATTGACTTAAAGAAACCATGTTTTGTACAAGGAAAAGAAAAATTTGCACTTTTTATCCATTTCAACTGTGTTGGTCCCAAATCTCAATTTTTGTAGTTTTCTGGATATAAGTGTCTGTGAAGGGTAGGAAAGAGAAAATCGAAATGATGTAAAACTGGAAACCATAATTCGACTCAGTTCTCTTTTTTTAACCCTGGAGGATATTTTCAGACTACCCAGAACTATCATCTATAGAGGGTGGGGGGGGGAATATGGAAGCAGTGGTGAAGGGAAGTTGTCACTGGTGGAATTGGTGTCGAAATATATGCCTGAAACTCAACAACTTTGTAAATCATAGTTCTTTAATAAAATTTTGTAAAGAATAGTTTTCATGGTATTAAGAACAAAGAAATATGATCACAGAATGTTCAGATAGGTCCATGAAGCTTGTTCTAGTCTCTGTTACTGCTTTTAAGAAGGACCTACATGTGTTTTATTTCTAATTATCTCAGTATTCTGAGCTTCCTGGAAGACTTGCAGATGTTTTGGTTTGCTTTGGATTTTCGTTTTTATGTTATACCTAGCATTGCTCTGAGCTTACTCCGACTATGTCCTCAAGGATCACTCCTGGTTGTGCTTGGGAAACCATTTGAGGCATCAGATTGGAGTCAGCTACATACAGGCAAGTCCCTTTCAGCTCAACGTGCAGATTTGACATGGTACAGATGAGGGTGGATCTGTTTTTACAAAACTGAGATAGGGCGAAAACTGCCTAGGTTCGACCAATAAGAATAAAGCACTTTTCTTTTTCTGTTGAGTATGTTGTTTACTCGAGCTTATAAATGAATTTCTTGTGCTAAGTACAAAGAATAGCAACAATTTTCAGGGCCTATGAAATAGATGCTTCAGTATATATATATATATATATATATATATATATATATATATATATATATTATTTGAAGACACATAAACTAAGGAATTCCAAAATTCAACAATAGATTCAAGAAAGATATCCTGCTTTCAATCTTAAAACTCTCTTGCTCAGGATCATTTTTCCCTGATCTTTTCTAAGTAACTGTTTCTAGCAGATTTTAGAATTAAAAGTTCTAACTTAGAATTAGCAGCCCTAAGTTAGAATTTAGAAACTGCTAAAGGGTTTGCTAATGATGTTAATGATGTTTTATTCTCTCAGGCACAATGGAGACTTCACTGATTTACACAACAAACCCTGAATGCTAAAGCACTCAACATTTATGTGAATAAGCATAATGAAGTTTAAATAATTTATTGCCATTCTTATTGCTTATGCTACTATTAACATCATTAAAATCATGCTTACATAATTTTCACTGTAATTTAACTTGCAAAGTGCTTTGTCTGCATTTGATATTATATTTTGAGAATGTTCTCTGTAAAAGGTGGTCATTTATATGTACTCCTTATTTTAGCTTATCAACTTAAAAAACCAAGATTTTAAAAAAAGTTTGAATAATTTCCAGAGATCAGTAGCAGCCATTAGGATAGCTGACATTTATCAAGTTCTTACAGTAGTCACGCCATTGTGCTAAGAAGTGCTTTTCCAAAGATTATTTTGTTGAATACCCATTTTTCAGATAGGAATTCAAGGCACAAGGAAACAAGGAGCTTCTGAAAGTCTCCCCTCTTAGAGAATCCCAAGATAGACCCTTGCCTCCCTTAATATTCCGTGACCCACAGTGAGATAACCTACCATTGCTTGAATGTTTTTCCTTAAGATCAAAGCTGACTGACAGTGAGAATGGTAATGAAGTTGGAAGTGGTATTAAAAATGTTTACACTCTGATATGTGAAGACTGAGTTACATTCGGTTCCCCACTCCTGACCTCTGAGCAAAAGAGACGGAGTGACGGTAACAGCTGCCTTGTTTCATTCCGCGCTCACCTGGAGGCAGGTGTGAGCAACAATTTAAGAATTGTGTTAAATAAAAGGACAGGTATAGACTAGGTGATATTACCGAAAGTGGAAATTACCACAAGCGTGTGGGAGTCAGAGGTTAGTTTAGATAGAGAAGGGAACATGTGTGAATAAATGTCTAAAGTTCTGATGCTAACATAGAACTGAGCATTAAATACAGACCAAAAAAAAATGCAAATGATGGCTTCTAAGTATCGTAGTGCAACCCACAATGTGTGGGAGAAGGAGGAGAGAGAGAGGGAGAGGAGAGAGAGGAGATAAAGAACCTGCCATTTAGGCAGGATGTGGGAGGGGGAGGGAATTGGGGACATGGGTGGTGGCTGGGGGCACTGGTGGAGGCGGGGTGCTGGAACACTGTGTGACCGAAACCCCCAAGCGTGAACAGCATTGTAATTGTATATCTCACGGTGGTATAATAAAATGTTAAAAAAAAAAAAAGATAAAATAATCAATTTTTTTAAAGCTTGAAAAAAAAATCATTCTCTGAGAGAGAGAAAGAAAGGAAAGAAATAAAGAACCTGCCATGGAGGTGGGCTGGGGGGAGGGGGTGGGGAACCGGGTAGTTGGTGGTGGGAGATGGGCACTGGTGGAGGGATGGGTGCTGGAATACTGTATGATCAAAACCCAAGTATGGATTTTTTAGTTGTGTATCTTTGTGATTGTATATCTCACAGTGGTATAATAAAATACTTTTTAAAAAAGAACAGGTATAGAATGACTGCATTAATTTATGTGATATAAAGAAAAAATAGTATGAGACTAATATCCAAGGCCATGCAAAATGAACTAGAAGGACTTGTCAAGGGCTGGAATCTACCACAAAGGTATGGGGGGGCGGAGGGTAGGTAAGATAGAAAAGTGTTGGATGACAGGCCTAGCTAACTTGGGAGCTTTGCTGTTTAATCTATTTACTCAGAGTTTAATCTGTTTACTCACAGTGTAATCTATTTACATGTTCTTAAGCCAGGGTTCATGCTAATGAGATTTCTCTTCTATCTAAACTATGATGGAGGGTATGGCAGTTTCAGGAGTCACCTTGACTCTGAATGAGTAACTTTTGACTAATTTTAAGACTTCTATGTTATCTAGATTGGGCACAGCTCCTCTTTATACCCATTGCACCCAGTGTGGGACAGTTAGAATTTACCATTTTGCCCACAAGCAGGTGAGCATGACCCTTTCAGTATACAGAGAACAAGATACTCAGAATCACCCTGGTGCAGATAATAAATAAGAACCTTATGGGTGCCATCTAGAGTAAATGAAGCCCATGAAATTAAGATGTATTACTTTATACCAGCCCCCTACAGTGTTTTGACATAAGAAATAATCTCAGAAGAAGGGATTAGTCCTTGGCATAATCATTTGTTTAGACCAGTAGTAGGGTGTGGCACCACCCTACTACACTCTTCTGCTCTCTAGAAGCTGTTTGGTTGATCTTTGTTGACAGGACCCTCCCTAAAGTTAGAATTATTTTAGTGTATATAAGGGGACTGACTTGACATACTGCATCCACTTTGGTGAGACTCTCTCTGGTGGGATCCTCTTTGGTGGGAGACTTGGGCCCTCGTGCCTGATCTAAGTTCTGACAAGAGCTAGAGATCTTCCATTATATTGGATTGTGGTGCCAGAGCTTTTTTGCACTATTAAAAGCTTTTTGGAACTGTTGAACGGATGAAAACTGAGTTTTCATCTCAAAACTGAGTTTTCATCCGCTTTCCTGGCGGCCTTGGAGGTAGAAGAGAACTTCTGTCCTGATACTGTTGGGGACCCCAGCAGCTCCGCAACAGAGAAGGGACTAGTTTGGCAATAATAGTTGGGAATAGTAACACTGGACTATAACTGAGTATGGGAAGTAGGTAAAAGGATATATAAGATAATCCTTCGATGTTTTGTTTTATAAAACTTGTATCACTTGTCTTCCTTTTTGTTCATCAGCTTGCTCCAGCGGGCACCAGTAACATCTCCATACATCCTATCACATACTAGTGTAGCCCAAGGGCATTTGCTCCCTTCAGGAACATGAAGAGCCTCAAACCATTTACTCAGTTAATGGGAATGAGGTCTATAATTGTTACTGGGTTTTGGCATATCAAATATGACACGGGTAGCTTGCCAGGCTCTGCTGTGCAGGTGGGATACTCTGGGTAGTAGGCTCTCATTTGTGCATTTAATGGGGAGAGATCAGCTTTTCTCTTGGTTGAAGCTCTGATGAGCTGTGGAGACCAGATGTTGAAAATGGCTGCCCCTCATGGTGCAGGGGTTTCTCTGGCTTCTTGCAAGGCTCTATTGGGATGTCGGACCAGGGCTAGAACCCGCCTTCCCTCCCAGATGCCTCATGATCAGCTGAGCACAGGGAGAGCTGGTAACAGCTCTGCCCTGTGTATCTGTGTCTCTGGTTCAAGCATACTTGGGCTTGAAATAGGCTTAGCTGTAGGGTTGGTCTCTAATGAGCAGGGCTTGAGATCAGCTTTTCTCTTGGGTGGAGCTCTGACCGAGCTGTGGAGTCCAGATGTTGAAAATGTGTTTTACAAAACACAGTACCCAAAATTAGAGAGAAATTGAGAGACAGAAGAAAATTGCCGTCCATATTGTAGGGGTAGGTTGTGGGGGATGGGTATGGAAGAGAACGGTGCACATTGGTATTGGCAAATGTGCCCTGGTGGAGATATGGGTATATGACTGTATGACTGAAACTCTATCATGAACAGCTTTGTAATGGCCTACTTCACAGTGATTCAATTAAATAAAGAAATGTATTAAAGTGTTTCAAAGCTAGATTTGAGTAAGGTCTTGCTTTAGGGACCTAACTAAGCTCCCTTCAGATGACCGTTTCCTCTGAATGAGGCAGAGAAGAATTATTTCCTTCCACTGCTTATCAGAGGTGAATCTGTTAGCGCAAGTGTATTTGTTCCTGAGCTCATGGGTTCTTGAGATTTTCACACAAAACTCAGAAACTTAAGTTAGAATTTTTTGTATAGGTGGGTCTGGGTACTTCCCTCTTGTCCAGAACTCTCTTTTTACCTTTGTAGATGTCCTTCATCCTGTCCCTCCAGGCCCTGTCCATTGTATGATATCCTAAGTCCTGTCTCTCACTGCTTGCTTGCCTCCAGTGTACCATGACCTGGTCTTGTTCCTGTGACATTCTATATCTGTATATTCTGTTTACTTTCCTAGTGTGAAGTCTGAAGCTGGAATCTTTTCCCCTGTGCCCAGTGGAGAGACTCACTTCTCTGCAACCTGTCACTGGGCCTCTCTAGAATGGTACCGCAGCAGCTCCCTGTCTCCTTGACTTTCCTTAGTCTCTTCCCAGAGCCACGCACATCTGGGTGGAATCCTTGCTGTGCTCTGATTCTCCTGCTGAGAAATGACAGACACTGTCTCTGGGAAATCCTCTGGGACCAAACCATTGTCAGCTGCCCCTCCAAATTCCTGAGGAATTTATGTTTGACCTTTTCCAGCAATCAGGGGTTCTCTGCTTTCCAAGACAACCCATCCCTTTGTTAGCAACCCTGATAGGCCTTGCTTAGGTGATGTCAAGGTTTTGAATCCACGTATAAGAAGATAACTCTTTAACCTCACCCCACTCCACTTTCTAGACCTTCCAGTCCGTTTTGATTATTTCTTTTTGTGGGCATTTTGACTATTCCTTTTGCTCATACCCTGGCTTCTTGCTTTTACCTTGATCCATGTTGGCAGAATCCTATCGTTGGTGCCCCACTCAATCTGAGTCACGCTCACAGAGAACTGAGAATTCCCAGGATGGCAATTACCCCTGTATAGAAACTGCCTGCATTAAGCCCATCTTACGCTTATCTGTGGTATACACAGGAGTGAGAATTGTGAAAGCAGGGCATGAATGACTGGTGTGTAGCAAACACTGACTTACAAGATTTCCCATTTCCTCTTTAAGACATTTCTCAAAGTGGTCTTGGCAATCCTTATCCTGATTTACCTTTTTAATATCCTGAGCAGACAGGTATGGGAAAAAATTGGGCTGGCTCCAATGTGATAATAGTTAAATGCCCCAGTTTGTGTCATCCTCTTATGCACAAAATTCCATAAAATTTTTTTTTATTTATCCTCTTTTTGGGAATTCAGATTGATGGGTAGCAGGTTTTTCCAATTTCCTAGTCTAATAGCTATTCCAGAAAAAAAAATAAACAGGAAGTGTGGCTAAATTGATATAAATTGGCAATGGATCCTTAAGATAACCTCTGGAAATAAGACGTTTTTTCTGTAAGACTTACTATTTTGCGAATAATCCCAAGCAGAGCAAGATGGTCATCCCTGGAAGAATACTCTATCTACTCTGTTTGGGGGCCCAAATGTTGACATTATCAACATAGTTTTTTTTAGCACCTGTTTAATTCCCTCTGAATGCCTGAAGATGAAAAAATAGTCTCACATGCATGTTATTATTAACCATGCCTGGCACATGATACCTTCAGATTAGAAAATAAAAATGCATTGAGGATATCCACGTATCTTTTAGCAACCATTTCATAGACTTTAGAATTCAATTCTGTTCATTACTGTTGGATTGTACTGCCTTCCTATCTTATTTTTTCTTTACTCATTTATATTCTGTGTGTGAAACACCAATAAGCAAGGGATTTAGTGCACTCACTCTAATTTTGATAACAGTCAGCTGTATATTGTTAAAAATACTTTTGTTAAAAAACTACTTTATGGGGCTGGAACGATAGCACAGGGGTAGGGTATTTGCCTTGCATGCAGCTGACCCAGGTTCAATTCCCGACATCCCATATGGTCCCCCCGAGCACTGCCAGGAGTAATTCCTGAGTGCAGAGCCAGGTGTAACCCCTGAGCATTGCTGGATATGACTCAAAAAAGAAAAAGAAATTACTTTATGATTTTATTTAACTTGCTTTTATTTGTAAGATACCCTTCTCTGAGCCATAAGGCCTTTAAACTTTATTCGTAGCAAACCATCTTGTTGCTTGGGATTCATCTAGTACTCTGGAATCTTTAGCTCTATTTTACTCCTTTGTAGCTTGTGTTTATGTGTTCATGAACTTCTCTGTGCAAATGCATCAATATGATCCTTCTGTAATACTTATGTTGGTAGAGTCAGAATCTTATTTTCAAAAAACTCCTATACTCCTTGGGGACAATATTTTTTTAAATACAGTTCCTCTTACTTTTGGACTTTTGAAAAGTCTCTCCTCAAACCTCAAGACTTCTGTGCCAGACCAGCTTTCTTTTTTTTTTAAAAAAAAATTTATTTAAACATTTGTAATTTACAAAGTACAAAGCTTTTCGCAATATAGTTGTTAGAAAGACTGTTTCTAACAGTCTTTAGACTGTTAGACTGTTAGAAAGGTGGGATTGTTCAGCACCAATCTCACCACCAGTGTGCCCCCACCACCATCAGAGACCCCCATTTTCCAGCCCCCCTATCCCCATCCCTTTGCCTGCTCCCTTAGCCGGCATCAATTATGTTGATCAGTACAGCCCATATAAGGGAATTATATTCCTTAGCCGGCATCAATTATATTGATCAGTACAGCCCATATAAGGGAATTTATATTGTAAAGGCCATGGCTTTTTTTTTCTGGGTTCTTGTTTGGGCGTCTGGCCAATTCTGTTCTTGGATTTACTTTCTGGGTTTCCAGAACACAGTGGTTCTCTACTGTCAACCCAGGACTCACCTCTGCACCTTCGGACAACACCTATTTCACATTTATCTCAGCCTCTATTTGAGCTTGTCCAGAATAGATTACTCTGAGTAATCTATTCTATACTGCTCGCCAGGGCCACTTCTCTACACACAGTCGGGGAATATCGTCTTAGGCAAAAGTCATTGGAGATTCTTAACTCCGTTGTACCACCTGAGCCCACTGTATAGGAAACTTTTGATATGTTCCCACAGACCACACACTGTGTCCACATATTTGGGTTTCTATGAGATGTGATGGGATATGTGCTAGATGGGTACACCAGGTTTGGGACATCGTGCAAGTGGGCCATAGGGGCAGGCCTCTGTCTAGCTGTGGAGTCCGGACCGTTAGAATGACTGTAGTTGTGTTGCATGAGGTTTTCCGCCTCTGAGAGTCTGTGTGTATGTGTGTGGGGGGCAGGCAAAGCAGACCAGCTTTCTTATACAGAGTTATCGTGGACATAAACGTGATGTGTGCATCTGCTCTCCGGTGTCTTCACTTCCGCTTATTCCACCAGTTCCTCCTTCACTAGAAGGCAAGAATAATAGCTCCTCCTGCGCTTCCCTGACTCCTGTGGGTGGAATCAGGCTATAGGTTTAGTCAAGAGCATGTCATGTGCTGTTTTATCTCAGTGATGCTGTGGGAAAGTGTGTGGATAGTTGAATCCTCATTAGTTCTGTTTTTGATCTTCCTGTTTCTGTCTCAGGAACAAATCATTCATTTTCTTCATTTGACAGTAGATGTAGGATCCTGTTTAGCCAGATGCGCTGCCCCTACTTCATTTCTGCTGTTTCATAGCATAAAACTCATGTTCAGAGACGCACATGCATTTATCCTTAACTCATATAGTCAGAGTAGTGTACTGTCTCTTCAAAGTAGAACACTTTCTTTTTTAATTGAACCCGACAAAATATATCTCTCCTTTGTCTCATTTCTTATGATCCCACAGATTCCTAATAACTCCCGTTGGGCTGATGATTATTTTCTTTATGGTCTCTACTTTTGTTTTTGCTTTCCCTTGACTGCTCTCCATTGCTGTTGGGCTACCCCATCTAGATACACATTCTCTAACTTCCTTTGTTAACTAGTTTCCTGCTAGGCTTAGCCAATATGTTAAGCTCTGCTAGATAATAGTGAATGAAAGAAAGTTTAAAAAGGGAGTGGGTGGAACTTACCTACCTTGGTATATTAATGACTCCTATTTGTGCCTTGGCAAAATTAGAGACTATTTAGGTAGTAACTAGAGACGATAGTCTTAGATGAAACGGATAGGTCCACGAGTGCTATGGAGATTTGGACTGACTGGTATAGGATAAGAAGAAGCATTGTTAAGATTTTTGTGGAGGTTTGGCTCCCTCCACAAAGGCCTGGCAGCCCCACCCAGATCTGCTGCTAAGGCTCTTGGCCAGACACCAGGTACTCAGGTGCAGGGCGGAGTCTCTGTCTGCTTGCCCTCTGCTAGGCTGATGGGATGTCTTAGAATGGGAGCAGGTTTTGCTCCAGGCCTCCCCCTGCCCCCCTAGACTCTCAGAAGCCAGAAAACCTCACACAACACAACCACAGTCATCCTCAAGGTCCAGACTCCACAGCTGGACATAGCCCAATCCCATAGTGCGTGGGCAAAACCTGGTATACCACAAACGTGTGGGTGTCAGAGGCTAAGACAGAGAAGGGAACAATGTGCTAATAATTGTCAAAAATGATAATACCAGCTAATAATTGTCAAAAATGATAATACCAGGGGAATAAAAAATACTGAACATTGAATATAGGCAAAAAGATACACACGATAACCTCTAAATGTATGTATTACAATCCACAATGTGTAAAAAAAGGAAGAGAGAAAGAGAGAGAGAGAAAGAGAAAAGAGGTAAAGAATCTGCCATAGAGGCAGGCTAGAGGAGGGGGAGGGGATTGGGGACATCAGTGGTGGGAAATGGGCACTGGTGGAGGGATGGGTGCTGGAACACTGTATGACTGAAACTCAAACATGAACATCTTTGTAATTGTATATTTCACAGTGATATGATAAAATATTAATAATAATAAAAAAGATTTTTGTGGAGTTTTCACATGCTTCATTTCATAGCTTTTTTTTTTATTTTGCTTGTTTTTATTTTGTTTAATTAATTTATTTTTATAAGTATTTTATTCTTATAAAAAGAGACTTAGAGGGGCCGAGCGATAGCCCAGCGGGTAGGGTGTTTGCCTTGCGCGTGGCCGGCCTATGCCGGCCCGGGTTCGATCCCCGGCATCCCATATGGTCCCCTGAGCACTGCCAGGAGTAATTCCTGAGTGCAGAGCCAGGAGTAACCACTGAGTATTGCCGGGTGTGACCCCAAAAAAAGCAAAAAAAAAAAAAAGAGAGAGAGACTTAGAGACATGGTGCAGAGCTGCTACTGGCTCTCCCTGTGCCCAGCCGCTCATGCACCCCAGGAGGGATGGTGGGTTCTAGCCCTGGCCCGCCACCCCAGCAGAGCCTCACAACAAGCCAGACGACCCCCACTCCATGAGGGCCTCCATTTTCCACCATCCGGACTTCACCCTCATCAGAACTCCACCCAGCAGACCAGCCTATCACAGCCCGGCTCGCGCAGCTTGCGCGGCGCAGTTCATCAATAAATGCTGGATTTTTAGATGACTACAACAGTATGCTACCCACACGGCAGAGCCTGGCAAGCTACCCATGTCGATTTGATATGCCAAATACCAGTAACTGTTTTAGACCTCATTCCTATGACCTGATAGAATGGTTTGAGGCTCTTTATGTTCCTGGAGCAAGCAGGTGCCCTTGGGCTCTACTTGCATGGAGTCAGGTCATATGGAGATGTTACTGGTGCCCGCTCGAGCAAATCGATGATGAACGGGAAGACAGTGACAGACAGTGACAGTGAAGTATTTTATTATACCACCGTGAAATATACAATTACAAAGATGTTCATAGCATTTTTAAGGTGCTTCATAAGCAATGGTGGTCCAAAAGATCATGCCAAATAGCCGCTGTGCATGGTAAGCTAGACCATCTAAATGTATGTAATTATTATCTATGATGTATCGTATTATTTAATGACACATTTCTCAGACTGCATCCTGTCATTAGGTGACACATGACTATAATTGTTCTGGGTCTTGAAGAGGGCATGGACATTTTTCTGGCACTTTGAGCTATGATGGATATGCTAAAAAGGGGAAGGATTCATTTGAATGGATATCACTTGTATCACTTGTCTTCCTGTTGATCATTGATTTGCTCAAGTGGGTGCCAGTAACATCTCCATTCATTGGGAATAAAGTCCATTATTGTTACTGTTTTTGGTATATTGAATATACCACGGAATAGCTTGCCAGGCTCTGCCCTGACTCTGGGTTCATCCCAGGGGACCCAGTCTTTTTCTATATCAGAACATCAACCAACAAGAGCCTAAGGGCAGAGCCCTGGGTGTAGACAAGCCTGTCTCCTGCCTGCTGTCTGTCAACGCAGCCAGGCACTGCAGCCACACCTGCAACACTTCGAGGGGCTAATTGGTCTCATACTGTTTTTATTTTTATTCACGCAAATGTAGTCATTCTATATCTGTCCTTTTCCTTCTGACTAATTTCACTCAGCATGAGACTCTCCATGTCCATCCATTTACAGGCAATTTCATAACTTGGCTTTTTCTAACAATTGCATAGTATTCCACCTGTAATTGTACCAATTTCTTTATCTAGTTGTCTGTTCTAGTGCACTAGGTTGTTTCCAGATTCTGGCTATTGCAATACCACTCCTGAAATATACCCAGGTGGCCCAAAATCACAGCAGAAACACCATCTGCACATCTGTGCTCATCCTAGCACTATTCGTAATAGCCAGAATCTGGAAACAACCTCATGCACTGAATGGATATAGAGACTAGAAGCTATCAGGTTTGGTTGCAAATAGGGATTCATTGAGTTAGACTATAACGCATAAGGCATGATAGGAGATGAAACAGAAAAAAATATTTTTTTTGTTTTATTTTGAAGGGATTTTGCTACACCCTGTGGTGCTAATGGGTTACTTCTGGTTCTGCACTCAGGCATCACTCCTAGCAGGTTTGGGGGGGTACAATATGGGGTGCCAGAGATTGAGCCCAGGTCAGCACATGCAAGGCAAGTGACCCACCCACTTTATCTCTCCAGCTCCTAGGATATGTTTTATAAAGGACCACAGGGTCAACCTTGTCACCAGAGGCCATGGAGTTCTAACTTGAAGGCCGAAAGACCAAGCTGTATATTAGAACAAATCCATTTCTTTCAGATTTTTTAAGATGAGGGTGGGCCATTTATTTGTTGTTGCAGTGCTGGGGACTGAATAACTCCATATCTTTTCATCTACTTTATCTATTTTGCGTATCAGGTTTCCACTAAATACTGTATTTGATACAAGTGACATCTGTCTTTAAAGTTTATGTTCCACTGCGTAGGTGATGAGATACATTCATTGTTCAGGTGTTTAGATACACACAAGCAGCTCCATCGCTTCTCACTTGTTTATGCAGGAAGGCAAATTGAGGAACTGAGTTCTCAGAATCATAAGGGTCAAGAAGTGGAGGGGGGAGTGAGGGTTTGGTGTAGCCTAACGAGTAACTTCCAGAATACAACAACAGAATCAGCAGGTCAAGGGTCAGAAAACTGGCGAACCCTAAGACTCCTTCCGCTAATTGCCCCCGCCACACCAGCTCGGCCATGGTGACTGCCCCTTCTCTTCAGAGGTTTTCAGCTAAACCTCACACCAAGCTTGGCAATACCTTCACCATGACTGCACTCTAGAATCGGTGAGACCAGGAATTGAGGTTTTCTTTTTGTATTTTTGTTGCAAAGATGGAAGTTGCTGTGCAAAGCGTGGGGAGTGTGATCAAGCTTTGGGGCAGGTGCAAATGGCAGGTGCCTAGGAAGACTTTCTTTTATTTTTTTGTTTTGTTTTATGGGTCACACTCGGCAATCTCAGGGTTTACTCCTGGCTCTGCACTCAGAAATTACTCCTGGTAGTGCTCAGGGGACCATATAGGAAGTCGGGGATCAAACCCGGGCCGGCTACATGCAGGGAAAATGCCCCTATCCACTGGACTGTCACTTTGGCCCCTGAAATATAATTCCTAGGGGACGACTAGTAATGTGGTAGTAGGGCACTTGCCTCGCACAAGCCGACCTGAGTTCAGTCCCCACCATATGGTTCCCTGAACCCTTCCAGGTTGATCCCCTGGTGTAGAGACAGGATTATGCCCTGAGCACTATTAAGTGTGGCCCCAGAGCATATGTGTGTGCATGTTTGAGTATCATTTTAGTTGGACTATTTACTTTTATGACCAATCCAGATGACTGTGTATGAGATCTGTGACTACTCGTTTCTTTGCCTAGCTTCATGTTTTGTTTGAGCAACTTCTTTGATCTAAATGAACAGCTTATTAATTTTAGGGGCTAGTCTCTAATTCATCTTTGCAGGGGATTTTTTGGTGTGAGGCATACCTGGCTGTGCTCAGCTATCTTCCTGGTGGAGTTTGGGGACCATATGTGGTGCTGGGGATCAAAGCTGGGCCAGCCAAGTGCAAAGAAAACGCTTAACCACTGTACTGTTTTAAATACCATTTACTGGATTTTTATGTATGTGTGTGTGTGTATACATACACACAGGTATATATCTATATAAACACACACCTTTTTTTTTTACTGTTTAAAAATATTTACTCATCATGGCATACTCACAGTATTCTTTCTTGGTTGCTATCTTATGTATCATTTTTTTTTTTTTTGCTTTTTTTGGGTCACACTTGGCTATGCTCAGGACTTACTCATGGTTCTGCACTCAGGAATTACTCCTAGTGGTGCTCAGGGAACCATATGGGATGCCAGGGATCGAACCCAGGGCGGCACAGGCCGGCCGCGTGCAAGGCAAACGCCCTACCCGCTGGACTATCGCTCCGGCCCCCTTATGTATCATTCTTATGCCACTTGTGAAGATGACCTGCAAAGTCAGCCTTAGAGATTTCCGCTGTTATATGAGAAACCCTAATAATCTAACAGTCAGTTATAATGTCACTTCCCACAGACTGTAACATTCATGCAAATATTTATTGCTGCCTGCTCCAAATCACTAACTCGGTCTCTAGGACCCTGCATGTTGTTTGGCTGGAATTTTCTCTGGAAATTATATGGAATAAAGCTTGTGCAATAGTAATACAATGTATCTAAAATGAGTAAATATCATCAATTGACTGACACCACTCTTCAAAAAAAGACTTGTTCCCAGCAGTGGACATGCAAAAACATGTAAACTAGTTTAGGTGTTCACTTATGTTAGTGGAATCCAGGCTGACATCATCGTCATCCCAGGGAGACCCAAATCCATTGGCTCCTGTCATGAGGGTGCAAAAGCTGAGCCGCCAGCCCAAGGAGGAGAACTCTGAATGTTATTCTAACATCCTGTGGAGTTGGTTGACCAGCACCAGCACCTAAATCCAGTTCTTCTGCCTACTCCTCTTTTCTCTTCCTCAGTACAAAGGCATTGATGTCGTGGATATTCCTTAATAAACTTGTACACTAATTTCTGTCTCGGAATCTGTTTCCTGGAGACCCAATCTGTGATAATTAGCAGCTGCAAGATGCACAGAAACATTTGTCCTGGCATTCCACGTACCAAGTTCTGCCCTCCAAACAAGTTGAATGCCCCTGCCCCTTTTTCAGGATGCTCCTCGGCTCCCGTGCCCTCACAGGGGACCGGCGCTTCTGTGTGCTCCATGGCTTGAAGGGGTCCCTCGGTTAGAGTCATGCTCATTGGCTTAGGACGTGTGTGTGTGTGTGTGCATTTTGAATGATCAGAAACCCAAAATGTGACTAGCGGAATTATCATTCTTAAATGTTTTGGTTTTATAGATCCATTAATCCCAGAGCATGGAAGTCCACATCCGGACTTCCCTCTCGTCAGAACTTCACCCAGCAGACCAG
>JAJIBD010011801.1:0-53058 GCA_021461705.1 Cryptotis parvus
GTGGACCCACTGACAGCTGTCACTGTGGGCGGCCGGTAGGAAGCGGCTTCACTCCTGCAGTGTCTGGGAGAGCTGCAGGCGCACTTCCTTCCTGGGCGTGGCAGGAAGACCTCACAGAGCATTCCAGGGTTACAGGGAACTTTCTGTCTCCCAGTGCAGACAGAAGCTGTTTCCCACTAGACTGTAGCCTACATACTAAATGTATAATATTTCTAGAAAATGCATACACCTTAATTAAAAATATTTAGCTGCTAAAAAATGTTAGCATGATCTGAGCTGTCAGAGTGACAGTCCTGAAAGACTTGCTAGAGGTGTGGCACAAATCTTAGTTTTATATTGTTAATCTTTTATTGTTAGCTACAGTATAAACATTTAAATGACATTAAGCCCATTATAACTAATAAATGAAGCAGGAATAACTAAGAACCTATATCCAAAGGTTACTTTAAGTCTGCAAGTAATACCAATATGCTCAGATATTAAAAACTCGTTCTGAAACTGTCTTTATGGATGAAAGCAAACAGAGAACCGAAACTCCTCTGACCTGACAATGCCGTTTTCTAATCCTCCAGCGATGACATTGATGGATATTCCCTCGGGTTGGTTAGAGAAAGCAACAGAACAAATGATCTCTCTGCAGTGGACATGTCCAACAAGGTCCCCATTCACTGTCCAGAGTCTGAGGTCGCTGCCTCCACCAGCTGAAAACACCAAAATCACCTGCAGGTCAGCAGAGTGTGAGCCCCAGACCCCCACACTGAGCCCTGGAGAGCAGCTCTGAGGACTAAGCTTGTTTCAACGATGAAGATTTTTTGTTATAAAACTTAAAATTGTATTTTTTTTCTAAACATTTTCCAAAATTTCTTAAAGTGGTCAAGTGTAATATACCTAAGGAAACCTCTCCTCAAAACTCATATAACCCAATAATTTTTGCTTCTGCAAAGAAAGCATTTGCTCTGTAACTTAATGATGAAATTAATAGTCAAGTCATGGCTGAAAACTGTATAAATGAAGTCAGTACATTATAAATTGTACAGAATTATGCATACTTTGGCTGGGAACAATGAGATAAATTTATCATGACTCCTTGGGAATTGTAACATTTCAGCATATGAATTGCCAGATCTGAATTTGAAAGTGATTAGAAAGCTAAGCACTCTCCAGAAAGAGAAACTACTCTTTGAAACCATCTATAAGAAGAGACATGGCCGGGATGTGGCTCAGAGTGATAGAGCACGTGCTTTGCATGCGGGAGGCCCTGGCTTCTAACCTCAGCATCCCCAAGCACTTCAGGCTGAGCACCTAAGCATCACAGGTGTGTGGCCCAACAACGACAAAATAAAGAACTGCCTTATGTGACTTCTGAAGAAAAAAAAGTTATCCTAATAATTAGTTGAGTTAATAACTAGTCCTTTTTAAAAAATTTTCAAGTTTATGTATTTGTCTGAAGGAATATAAAAGCAGATAATTATATCCTTTATCAAGGCAGTAAAATAATTTATTATTATTATTATTTTTTCTTTTCGGGTCACACCCAGCAATGCTTAGAGGTTACTCCTGGCTCTGCACTCAGGAATTACTCCTGACAGTGCCTGGGGGACCATATGAGATCCTGGGGATTGAACCTGGGTCAGCCACATGCAAGGCAAACGCCCTAACTGCTGTATTATCGCTCTGGCTCCAAGAATTTATATTTTATAGTACAGAAACAAATACCGGAAATACTTCTTTTATTTAAAGATATACTAAAGAGTTTCAAATACCACAGCCGTAAATACCTAGTATGTTCCAGCATTATTTCAGCAGTCAAAAGGCAGAAACAAGCCAAAATGCCCATCAACAGAAGAATGGATAAACAAAATGTACATATCTAAACAGTTGAACATTACTCAGTCATCAAAAAGTCAGGGAGTTTTGACACAGATGCAAAAGGGCAAATATTTTATCACTCTTTTATATCAAATATCTAGAACAGGCAAACTTATAGGAAGAGAAAGTAGAACAGAAGTTATAGAAGTTGTAAAAATAGGGTGGAATTGAGTTTTGTGGTTTGTCTGGGATGATAAAAACTTTGAAAAAGACAGAAATGATTATAGTACTAGACTGAGAATGAATAGTTCTCACTTTAAAATAGTTGAAATGGTAGCTTTTATGTTAAACAGATTTTCTTACAAACTATACACACAAAAGATTTTTGAAATGCCCAGTGTTCATCTAAACGTGCTTGTGTATAATTCTGATTAGGAGAGATTACCCAAAGAAAGTATTATACTGTGGGACACTCAATATACTAAAGAAAATATAATTAAAGATAATAACTAACTCATCTTTTATATGCCATTAATAACTTTTTGAATATTTGAAAAAATTCTGTAAACATAGTTATTGGATCCGTATCTGTGAAAGACAGACCTAGGGAAAAACGGTTATGAAATTTGCCTATAAATGGATGGACATGGAGAGGATCATGTTGAGTGAAGTTAGCCAGAAGGAAAAGGTGAAATATAGAATGACTGCATTTATTTGTGGGATATATCTCTATATATCTATATACATATATACATATATTTATGTATATCTATATATATACGTATATATATTACATATATATGCATATATATACATATATATGTATATAGGGAGGAAGACAGAGAGAGAGAGTGGGAGGGAGAGAGGGAGAGAGAAAAAGAGAGGCAAAGTGCCCTGCCATAGAGGAAGGCTAGGTGTGGGGGGGGGAATCAGGGGACATTGGTGGTGAGAAATTTGGTGGTGGAAAATGGGCACTGGTGAATGGAACATTTGTATGATTGAAACCCAAACATGAACATCTTTGTAATTGTATATCACACGGTAGTATTAAAAAATTTAAAAAAATGTAGGGCCTTGGGCTGGAGTACAGTGCTTGCCTTGCACAAAGCCAACCAGGTTCAATTCCTGGCACCCAGTATGGTCCCCTGAGCACCAAGAGGAGTGATCCCTGAACACAGAGCCAGAAGTGACCCTAAGCATGGCTCCTAAACCAAGAACAGGGGCTGGAGCAATAGCACAGCGGGTAGGGCATTTGTCTTGCATGCGGCCAGAGCAGGGTTCCAAACCTGGCATCCTATATGGTTCCCTGAGCATCGCCAGGAGTGATTCCTGAGTGCAGAGTCAGGAGTAAGCCCTGAGAATTGTTGGGTATGACCCCAAAAAGTCAAAAATTAAAAAAATAAAAAATAAATAATAAAAACAACCAAAACAAAAAAATGTAGACACTTACCTAATACCAGGAATGCTGGACTTAGAGATGACTATAAGAGTATGCTACCTGCACGGCAGAGCCTGGCAAGCTACCCGTGTAGAGATCAGAGATGACTACAAGAGTATGCCACCTGCATGGCAGAGCCTGGCAAGCTACCCGTGTCGTATTTGATATGCCAAATACCAGTAACAATTATAGACTCATTCCGAATGGATTGAGGCTCTTTATGTTCCTGGAGCAAGCAGATGCCCTTGGGCTCTACTAGCATGAGACAGGACATATGGAGATGTTACTGGGGCCCGCTCGAGCAAATCGATGATGAACGGGAAGACAGTGATACAGTGATACCTAATACCAGATGATTAACACATAATTTAGCACATCAAGTAAAAAGTCAAATGGGTATTCCTAAAAAATGTCTCTACCTCTCCTATTAATTTTCTTCATCGACACTAAAATAAGAGAACCAACCCCTACCATGAATCTCAGAATATTACATTTCCTTTATAATGTCATACATAACTGAGGTAGAAAACTAAGTTCAATGATATATATTTTGATCCAGAAGTAGAGTAACTTAAAAAATATAAAATCTGGGGCCAGAGCGATGGTCCAGCGGGTAGGGCGTTTGCCTTGACACGGCCGGCCCATGCTGGCCCGGGTTCGATCCCCGGCATCCCATATGGTCCCCCTGAGCACCGCCAGGAGTAATTCCTGAGTGCAGAGCCAGGAGAAATCCCTGAGCATTGCCAGGTGTGACCCAAAAAAGCAAAGACAAAAAAAAAAGAAAGATAAAAAATTATAAAATCTATTATACTGTTTACATAGTTTAATGTTCATAGTAATTTCCTGTCTTATCACTATAAAAATCACATTTCATATAACAAAAAACAGGCTTTTTTTGGAAGTGAAAACAGATTTTATTTGGAGGTTCTGAGGGAGAGAGTGCACAGCTCAAGAGGAGAGACAGGGCGCCACATGTGTTCCGCCATGTGGATTCAGGCAACATCTGCACCCAAATTGGGAGATTCTGAGGTAGAGGAGTGAGCTCACTTGTGTCATTTTAGCATCAATATAGGATTTTTTTCTGAGACGACACGCACACTTGTATATCCATTCATTTTAAGATCATCTTGGATGGAATTTCCCAAGGGAAATTCTCTCTCCTCCACTCCCTCTCCCTCCCATTTCTTTTCTGTGTTCGGAACGGAACTTACTACTCCCATCTTTGTGTTCAGAGATCACTCCCGGTGGATTCAGGAGCCAGTATGTGGTGCTGGGGATTGACCTGGTTGGCCACATGGAAAGCAAGTGCCCCACCTGCTGTATTTCCCTCTGGCTCCAAATCTAGTGACTTGCTTCCCTTTTGGACTATATGCAAAGAAAGAAATTCTTTGTCTGGCTTACTAAGCATAAAACTGGCCACTCGTCTAAAGAATATTTTTTTTTTATTATGTTCTCTATAGACCAAATGTCCTTTTGTGATTCTACTTGTATGAACAAGAGGCCTTATAAAAGTCGAGAGAGCCTATTTGTTCCAATTTGGAAAAGCAGTCCTAGCCATTACTCTACTCTACGGTGCACTACCTAGGGACACCTGAACACCCTAGAAGTGAGCTGCTAATCGCAGCAAAGTCATTTTGGTTCTTGTTCTCACACGACTAGCTTTATAATATCAAAGATATAAATCACTATCAGCAGGAGGAAAGTAATTAACTTCACAACATCTAGCTCCCTTAGGGGCAGGCCTAACTTTCAAACACTGCTAAAACAAGAAAGCAGAGAGTGCTCTCTATAAATAACTGTTATCTTACTCCCTCAGCTTCCCTCTTGATTTGACATACTAAAAGCTTCTAATGTGCAAATCAAGGAAGAACAATTAGTAAAGACATCAATCATCTGCCCACAATCTATTATAAAGGCTCTTTTTTAAGATCTTTCCTAGTTCTATGGTTAAAACATTTTTTTCCATGACTTTATTTTACAACTAGGAGTTAAGACTGGCGAAACATTACACATGAAGTTGTTTTCGGGGGTGGCTGCTTAAATCAAGAGTTACTCTAGTGACACTCGGCCCAGATGGTTCATATTGGAGCCCTGCAGCGCTGCTCAGGCTCAGCAGTGCTTGGGGGGGGGGGTTCTCAGAGCCTTACCTGGGAGGGCAAGGAAGGCACCTGATGCTGGGGAGCAAACCCAGGACCCAGCAACTGCCAGGCACGACCTCTGACTTTTGTTTTTTTGGGGGCCACACCCAGCGATGCTCAGGGTTACTCCTAGATTTGCACTCAGTAATTACTCCTGGTGGTGCACGGGGACGGTATGGAATGCTGGGGAAAGAACCTGGCTTGACTGCTCTACTCTCCTCTGGCCCCTGAAACCTTTGCTCTAACTGAAAACACTACTAAGAAATTAAGAATAAATGAACATTCTATATCTTTGGTGTAATTAAAAAACAACACTTGGGTTTTGTCCTGATTCTGGGAACTGAGCTCCTAAACTCTTGTGTGGCTTCCCCTTATCTACACAAGTGCGACTCCAGGGAAGCCCTGGGAAGCTTAGGACGAGGCTGATTCCCAGAAAACCAACTGGGACTAGACAATTACTTGCATGTCCCTACCAGTGGGCAGAGAGAGGATGGAGACGGGAGATCAATCTCCAATAGCCAAGATTTAATCAAGCATGTCTACAAAATTAAACTCCAGAAGAAATGCTAAAACAACAGGAGAGTTTCTGAGCTGACAAACACATACATGTGCCTGAAGGGTGGTACAGCCTGACTCCACATGGACGATCCTCCCTTCATGCACTTGTTTATTTAGTTGTTCATTTTATTTCTTGAGAGGCTCTGTGCTCAGGGGACCATACAGGTGCTTGAAGTCGAAACAGGGTCAAATGTGCATAAGGCAAGTGCTTAACCCCTGGACTATCTTTACAGTGAGAAGAAAGAAAAACGGGGTTCAAAAGATTTAAAAATCTTTACGAATAGAAATACATAATGAAGGAGATGGCTGAAGGGCTGGAGCGCATGCCTTGAAAGCCAGGTTTGGCCTCTGGTAATTGTGCGGTCCCTGGCACTGAGTTGGGAACATCCCCCAAATAGATAAGAGTCGTCCAAACATGGAGAGTAGAAATGCAAACTGGGCCAGGGAGCAGCTCAGCGGTACAGCTCATGCTCCTCAGCTGGGGGGCAGGTCTGAACTCTCGAATCCGAATTTATAGTGAAACAAAAACCTAAAGTTTATGATATTTTCAACCATGTTTTCTGCTAGATGTATGTTTCTAAAAAAAAAAATTATATATGGATACCCCAAAACAAGACCTCTGATGAGATGTAATTTGTCATGTAAATTTTAAGGAAAATTGTAACTCCTCAAATTATAATTTTAAGAAAAATTGTCACTCTATACTACATTGCTCTCTCTCAGGAACGAGAATACATTTATTCAGAGTTGATCATCTACTCTGACTTGGCGCTCTTCATTAAGTCATGAGGAATGGCAGCCAAGTTAACAGTTTAAAACAAACATAGGCACTGGAGAGAGAGTGCAGTGGGTAGGGTGCGGGGATAGTGCAGTGGGTAGGGTGCTCGCCTCCGTCTGGCTGACTTTGTTTCTATCCCTGGCACCCACATGGTCCCCTGGGTCCTGTCAATGATTCCTAAGAACAGAACCAGAAGAAAGCCTTGAACATAGCCGGGTGTGGTCCTCCCCCAAAGCAAAAGCAAATGGTAGGAAAATAAAACCTAAGGAAATACAACTAATTATGGATTACTAACAGCCTAACTTACAGATGTTCAAAAGGCAATTTTACAGATAACAGAACAGAATTATGACAGTATTAGCTTCTGCACAAATTGGTGACTAAAATAATTAATTCAACCATGTATTTTAATATATATATATAAATGCTATCAGCAAAGCATTTAAGGCTGGCAGGAACCTGAGAGACACTGAATCTTTTTTTTTTTTTTTTTTGTGCATATAGTTTCTTGGGTTAATTTTTTTTAAAAAGTATTTTATTATACCACTGTGAGATACACAATTACAAAGATATACAATTAGAAAGTTCATATTTGGGTTTTGGTCATACAGTGTTCCAGCACCCGTCCCTCCACCAGTGCCCATCTCCCACCACCAACTACCTGGTTCCCTCCCCCTCCCCCAGCCCGCCTCCATGGCAGGTTCTTTATTGCTTTCCCTTTCTCTCTCTTTCTCTTTTCCTTCCCTTCTAGACTATGGATTATAGAACATACATTAAAGGGTTGTCATGTGTATCTTTTTGCCTCTATTTAATGCTCAGTTCTAGGTTGGTATTAGTGCTGCCACCCCAGCAGAGCCTCACAACAAGCCAGACCACCCTCCCCTACTCCATGGGGCCCACCATTTTCCACATCCGACTTCCCTCTTGTCACAACTCCACCCAGCAGACCAGACTATCACAGCCCGGATCATCGACAGCCATCCTGCAGCAGTTTTTTTTTTTTCAATCCGGTCCAGGTATGCTAAACTAGAGACTCTCAGACATGGGGGCAGAGCTGCTACTTGCTCTCCCTGTGCCCGGCTGCTCGTGAGGCGCGTGGGAGGCATGGCGGGTTCTAGCCCTGGCCTGCCACCCCAGCAGAGCCTCACAACAAGCCAGACCACCCTCCCCTACTCCATGGGGCCCGCCATTTTCCACATCCAGACTTCCCTCTCGTCACAACTCCACCCAGCAGACCAGATTATCATGGCCGCGGGGTTCATCAATAAATGCTTTATTTAGAGGTGACTACAACAGTATGCCACCCGCACGGCAAGCCTGGCAAACTGCTCGTGTAGTATTTGATATGCCAAATACCAGTAACATTTATATTAGGTCATTCCCGTGACCTAATTTAATGGTTTGAGGCTCTTTATGTTCCTGGAGCAAGCGGATGCCTTTGGGTTCTACTAGCATGAGACAGGACATATGGAGATATTACTGGTGCCCGCTCTAGCAAATAGATGATGAACGGGAAGACAGTGATAGTGACCCTCGACAATTGTTAGCACATTGTTCCATTTTCTGAGACGCTGAATCTTAGCTTAATCTATGACATAACCATCTGGCTGAAGCCACTTTCAGTGCGCCGACCCAGCTCTCTGGTTTTGCTGCTGGCTCACCTGAGTCACACACCGTGGCGATGTCACCTGTAGTTTCACTGGCGGAGACAGCTGTGACTGGGCTTTTGTGACCTGCCAGACTCTGTACATAGCACAACCTGAAAATCCAAAGACACAAATTTTCATGACTGTTAAGTATATCTCCTATTTGTAGAATTCTTTTTTTTTCTTTGCTTTTTTGGGTCACACCTGGCAATGCTCAGGGGTTATTCCTGGCTCTGCACTCAGGAATTACTCCTGGCGGTGCTCCAGGGACCATATGGGATGTTGGGGATTGAACCCAGGTTGGCAGCGTTCAAGCAAACGCCCTACCCGCCCCTATTTGTAGAATTTTTTTCCTCAGGCCCTTCTGACAATATACCTCAGTGATGTTTTGATTCCAGGAAGATCACAGAGATAAGGTTTGTTTTCACCCTTGAGGCTGCCACAATGCAAAGATACTGTTTTCTAGTGTCTGCTTCCCACAGTGAGTGCTAATGTCTTAAGGGAAGCCGCCTTCCTTACCTGTTTAAGTCCCATATGACGCAGGTGCCATCTGTGCTCACACTGATCATTACACTGTAGGGCTTGCAGACGAATAAGCTCGCCACCTCTCCTGTGTGCCCGTAGAGATGTGTCTGAGACTCCACTTCTATCTCTGATGGCTAAACAAAAAAACAGGAAGAAAAGGAGTCTAGAATCATATCTTAAAGATAAAATCATCAGAAGTGACTGAAAACGTTTTTCTCAAACAATTTTTTTTTTATTTTTTGCTTTTTTGGGTTATACCCCAACAATGCTCAGGGGTTACTCCTGGCTCTGCACTTAGGAATTACCCCTGCTTGGGGACCAGATGGGATGCTGGGGCAAATGCCCTACCTGCTGTATTATCGCTCTGGCCCTTTTCTCAAACAATTAAAAAAAATTTTTTAGTATAACAACATGAGATATACAATTACAAAGATGTTCATATTTGGGTTTCGGTCATACAGTGTTTCAGCACCCATCCCTCCACCAGTGCCCATTTCCCACCACTAATGTTCCCAACCCTCCCCCTCCTCTATGGCAGGTTCTTTATCTCTCTCTCTCTCTCTCTCTCTCTCTCTCTCTCTCTCCCCTCCCTCCCTTCTCTTATACATTGTGGTTTGCAATACATACATTTAGAGGTTATCATGTGTATCCCTTTGCCTATATTCAATGCTCAGTTCTAGGCTGGTATTATCATTTCCAATGATTATTAGTACACTATTCCCTTCTCTGACTTACCTAACCTCTGACTCCCCACACACTTGCGATTGAATCCACCTATTGACAAGTCCTGCTAATCCATGTTTTGCCTGGTCTTGGATATTGGTATCATAATACCAATAGCCTATATGTATATATATATAAATATATATAAATTTATATATTTATATTTATATTTATATATTTATATATTTATATATATATTTCGCAAATAAATGCAGTCATTCTATATCTGTCCTTTTCCTTCTGGCTAATTTCACTCAGCATGATCCTCTCCATCTCCATCCATTTATAGGCAAATTTCATAACTTTGTTTTTTCTAACAGCTGCATAGTATTCCATTGTGTAGATATACCAAAGTTTCTTTATCCAGTCATCTTTTCTTGGGCACTCTGGTTGTTTCCAGATTCTGGCTATTGTGAATAGTGCTGCTATAAACATAAAAGTGTAGATGGTATTTCTGCTGTGTCAAACAATTTTTTAACCCAATTCAATTCAACCTTTTCTTGAAGAGCAAAACTAAAATTCATAAAAAAAACTTTATTAACATGCTTCTCATTTTTGTCTAGAATTTGTCCTGATAAATAAATTTCTATAGTGTTGATTACTGCCAGAAAAAAATTTTATCTTCTGTATACTCCAGACTTCCCTCTTGTCACAACTCCACCCAGCAGACCGACTATCACAGCCCGGATCATCCACACCCACCCTGCAGCAGTTTCTTTTCAATCCGGCCCAGGTATGCTGAACCAGAGACTCTCAGACATGGGGCAGAGCTTCTCCTTGCTCTCCCTGTGCTCAGCTGCTCGTGAGGCGCCCGGGAGTCATGGTGGGTTCTAGGCCCTGGCCTGCCACCTCAGCAGAGCCTCACAACAAGCCAGACCACCCTCCACTACTGCATGGGGCCCGCCATTTTCCACATCCGGACTTCCTTTCGTCACAACTCCACCCTGCAGACCGAGACGGTATCACAGCCCGGCTAGCGGCCGCGGTTCATCTATAAATGCTTTATTTAGAGGTGACTACAACAGTATGCCACCAGCACAGCAAGCCTGGCAAACTGTTTGTGTAGTATTTGATATGCCAAATACCAGTAACATTTATATTAGGTCATTCCCGTGACCTAATATAATGGTTTGAGGCTCTCTATGTTCCTGGAGCAAGCGGATGCCTTTGGTCTCTACTAGCATGAGACAGGACATATGGAGATATTACTGGTGCCCGCTCTAGCAAATAGATTATTAACGGAAAGATAGTGATAGTGACTCTATGACAGTCTTCAAAATAATCTCTAGTGATACTACAATATTTTGTGCAGCTTAGATGCCATCACTCAGGAACAGAAAGGCGTAAGATCTGTTTGATTTGGGCTGCAATGAGAGAGGCGATGAACTTGAGCATCCTTTCACAGACATTTAAACCAGACATTTCGAGGGCTGCAGACGGCACAGAAGAGGAGCACGGCAGAACCAGTGCAGGAGGAAGCCCCATGCACAGCAGGGGGCCCCGAAACCCCCAAATAAATAACAGTTTCTGAATTTCTTCAAAATTATTAGGTGCCATAGTTAAATACTTCATATATCAAAGTTTGTTCCTCCTCTGAATTATTTCGGGGTGGAGGGTGGGCACCCAGCAGAGCTCGGTGGCTGCGCTGGGTCAGTGTCCAGGGAGCCACACAAGGCTAAGGTCGCCTCCTGTGCGCAAAGTGTGCGTTCAGCTCCGTGAGTTAGCGCCTGACCCCTCCACTGAGTTATTTTGGAGGGAGTTTAGGGCCACACTCAGATCTTTTGGGGGATAATCCTGGTCAGGGGGACACATGGGGATAAGGGATCTAACCCGGCTCAGGACTCGGCTGTACGCAGGGCAAGCCCTTAACCCCTGCAAGATCTCTCTGGCACTTTACAGTTCCTAACAGTGCACTCCGGCGCCCTAGCACTGCCAGTATGGCCCCAACAAAAACTACAAATGTGGGTAAGCTGCATTACATTATTCTACTAATCTAGAGAACAGAAATATGGGGCTCACTCTATTTGTAGATGCTGTTATCAGATTGAGTGAAAAAAAATGACAGAAGGAACTGCTTTAAAATAGTATCACATATAGGAGACATTTTTCTTTAACACTTAAATGGCTTAAAAATACTTTCAAATAATTATTTGGTCCCATCCCACATAGCACTTGGTGTTGGTGGTGTTGGTGGTGTTGGTGGTGGTGGTGGTGTTGTTGTTGTTGTTGTTGTTGGTGGTGGTGGTGTGTGTGTGTGTGTGTGTGTGTGTGTGTGTGTGAGAGAGAGAGAGAGAGAGAGAGAGAGAGAGAGAGAGAGATGCATGAAGAAGACACAGGTACTTTTAGAACCATGACACTCAGCAGATCAGGAGATCAGAAAGTGGTGAACATGGACTAATGTCACAGTGGCCTGCCGAGCTCACAAGATAAGGTCCCAAAGGCAGCATTAGGGATGCCAAATGGTGGGTTGGCTCCTGAGAAAAAGCAGCAATAGCAATATCTACAAAATCCCAAGGAATCAAGAATGCTAAAACCACATAACTAAGGGGCCGGAGCGATAGCCCAGCGGTAGGGCATTTGCCTTGCACGCGGCTGGCCTGTGCCAGCCCGGGTTCAATCCCCTGGCATCCCATATGGTCCCCCCGAGCACCGCCAGGAGTAATTCCTGAGTGCAGAACCAGAAGAAACCCCTGAGCCCCGTGACCCAAAAAAGCAAAAAAAAAAAAAAAAAACCCAAAAAACCAACAACAAAAAACCAAAACAAAATACATAACTACACTGTACAAAAAAATGAAATCATGAGACCTGCTGCCAGATGACTGGAGCTGGAGAGTGTTACGTTGATGAAGTCAGTCAGAGGGGAGGAACAGACACAGGTGACCTCTCTTGGATGTGGAACATGGGGAAACAAACAGAGCAGGGGGATGACTAATGCACAAAAGTTATAGAGTCCGAGACCTTGTCTCCTGCCAGCAGCTGACTATGGGCGTGAGTGGGGAGGGACTCTGGGACCGTGGTGCAGGGAAGCGACACCTGGGTGCAGGGTGGTAGAGCTCCGTTATGAAAGCCTATTAATAACAGTCTGTAAGCCACAGTGCCCAAAACAAATAAATAAAACACAATTTTAGAGATGGCTTAAGTAGTAACTGTTAATCTCATGATTCGCTTGCCAAATTCTTTAAAGAAATATGAAATTCTTATAAATAATAGAAAAATCTTTCTCTTAGGCAAATTACCAGAGAAAGGCAGGCAATGAAATTTCATAGGTCTACCGTGACTTCAGAACCAGAAGTGAATGTGTTCGAATTCTAAAGACACCTTAAGTCTGCTGTGGACAGTTATTCCTATTCTGACAATTTAATCCTTTTCTGAAACCTAATGTATACATCATATTGATTAAATTACATGAAGGATGGAACTAAGGGACGCAAAGAACAAGGCGGTTCAAAGTGTTGTTAAAACCAAGAAGAAATTAAAAAAAAAAGATGGTTAGTTTTTAGGCTCTTTTGTTCTTGTTTTGTTTTTTCGGGCCACACCTGGTGGTGTTCAGGGTCTACTCCTGACTCTTTGCGGAGAGAACGCTCCTGGGGCTTAGGGACCCTATAGGTGCCAGGAATGAAACTGGCCTGGTCCCATGCACAGCAAGTGTCTGTGCTTGCTACACTGCCTATCAGCCCCCAAATGGTTGGTTTTTAAATACGTATGTGTCTTCAGCACAGTGTGAGTGTTATTAGCAGCAACGGCATTAAAGCTCATCAAAATATATTTGTAGGAAAGAAGGAAAAAGAAGGTGAGCTCAAGCGATAGAATACGGGGCCCGCAGAATAGTGCAGCAGGTGGAGTGCTTGGCGTTGCCGCGACGCGGCCAAGTAAGTCCCACTCCCGGCACCCTCTCTGTAGCCCAAACCCCACCAGGAGTGATCCGGGAGTGCAGAGCCAGGAGTGAGTCCCTGAATACTGAGCACACCTGGTGTGGCTCCAGTACAAAATAAAGTTCAGAAAGACTGAAGGTGACTGCAACAGTTTCAAACTATTAATGTAAAACTGACATATATTTTAGGTTTCTGGGAGTAAAAAGGAGAGAGAAAGGGCAGATAATCCAGATGGTACGCCGTCCAGGTACTATTCCAAAAGTTACTCCATTCCTTGCTATGATCAGACTCCTTAGCAATCCTTATATCACGGCCCATAAGAACCTGACTTCAGTACTCCTGCCTTTCTTTTTTCTGTAACCACCCTCCAATTTATCATGCTCGTAACTACACATGAAAACTCTTTTTGCCACCCCCTAAACTATTGTGCCTTTGATTCAAAGAGCTAACTTTCCTTTGTCTGAAGTATTCTTTATGCTTTTCTCCACTTAGTAAAATAATCCCTTAAGACGTAGCTCAAGTACACGTTTCAGTCTTCCTGACTTCTGGTGAGCCCCGTGTGTGCTCTGTGAGGCCTGTGTGGCTCCTGAGTGCACACTCACTGTCCCTCAGCACCTCGCACAGGCTCGCCTCCCACTCAGGAGCCTGCCCATCGCCTGCCTGCACCACTGCAGTGGCCGCCTCTCCAGGGCCCTGCCGCTGGTGTCTGAGCACTTAAGTGTTTCTCCGGCAAGCTCTCTGGTGATTTTCTTAAGTGCTCTCTGAATCATGTTGTTCCTGCTTAGAGCATTGAACTACTCTTAGGCAGAGGGACAGAAGCAGTATTATGGAGCCATCTATACTCCCCTCTTCCCAAACCATAGCAAGGAATCTTAAAAACGGGGGTTGAAAGTGAAAAGGCTCGGACATAAAAGGAACCTGGGAGTGACCCTATGCTAGAACTACATACTATATCTGCAAAATACCCAATAACGTAATAAAGGCTAGAACTACATGCCACACCTGTAAAACACCTGATAATGGAATAAAGGCTAGAACTACATGCCATACCAGCAAAACACCCGATAATGGAATAAAGGCTAAAACTACATGCTATACCTGTAAAACACCTGATAATGGAATAAAGGCTAGAACTACATGCTATACCTGTAAAATAGCGAATAACGTAATAAAGGCTAGAACTACATGCTATACCTGTAAAACACCCACTAATGGAATAAAGACCAGAAATACATGCTCCCAACTCAAAAGTACTACCTGTCTTTATGCCAAAAAATATGACCTTTAAATTACTTTAAAAAGGTCTCCCATCTTAATAAACCTGAAACTAAAGAGTTTGATTTGTGTCCTCTGAACATCTTAAGAGCTTACATGGATTAAAGATGATAAAGTATAAAGAATTATAATGCAAAAACTTTGAGTTAAACTGACACAAAATGCATTTCGCTTGATAAAGTTTTCCGTCCCTCCCTAACATGAAACCCAGAGACCTACAAGCTGCGTGCAGGACCTACCGTGCCGCTTGTGAATCTGTTCGTGTAGGCTGTGATGACCCCACATCTGCTCCCAGTAAACAGCTGACAGCTGTCCGGTACCCACGCACAACTAGTCACCTTTGAAGATGGACAAATCAAAGATTACTAATTAGAATGAGAAATGCTCGAGTTTTCTGACAACTACTTAAAAAAATACGTGATCACAAAATTTAAGAGAAACAGTTGACCTGAATTTGAATGACACCAGATTCAATAATACGCTACCGGTCTCAGAGCTGAAAAGCTAAGACCACATTTAACTATATTTCAGTAGTCTATGATGCTAGGATTTCTGTAAAACCTTTTCTACCATGCGGCCACCTTTTCTTCACAAAGTTAATTATTAGCTTTATTTTTTCGTTTTTGCTATTCGGGGATTGGACCTAGGGTCTCACACATGTGAGGCATGTGCTGTACCATGAGGACACAGAATGAGCCAGTATCGACGAAACCCACGGTTGAGTGCGTGTATTTTATACATCTTCCTGATATTTGTTTTCTTTCATCGTCTGGTTTTGGTGGTGTGCCAGGATACATTAAAAAGATAGAAGCACTGCTCATAACAGTTCTAAAGATTATTAAGAGAAGGAAAGATAAACCTGGGGCGGAATGTGGGAGTATTCCTTGGGATTCTACATCCTTGGCTCTAAGGAGGCGCACACACACTTCCAGGTCCAGCGATGATGCCTGGCCCTGCGGGGCTTCCTCTGGGCTCCGGTTTATTCCCACCGCTACGTGCACTGCTCTGCCCCTCCTGCAGCCCTTCCCAGCTCTATCTGTGCTACGGCCGATGGTGAGATACCTTCACATTCTGCTTCACAAGGAGACGGGGATCATTGGTCTCAGACTTCGCCACCTTCCCTCTGCTGTGCCTCAGAAGTATCTCAATTTTACCTCCTTTTTTGTTTATTTTAGGGCACAATGGGCGGCGATCAGGGGTTACTCCTGGCTCTGCACACAGGAACCACTCCTGGCAGGCTCAGGGGACTGTATTGGGGGCCTGGGATGGAGCCCGGGTTGGCCGAGTGCACGCCAAGTGCCCTCCCGCTGTACTCTCTCCAGTTCCTCAATTTTACCTCTGATGTGACCAGCAGACTCCTGTTTTATTTCTTTATCAATTTTTTTCCAGGCTTACTCCTGGCTTTGTGCTCTGGGATCCCTCTTGCCAGTGCTCGGGAACGATACATGGTGCTGGAGATAGAGCCTGGACCTGCCGGTCAGTGCACTACTGCTGTCCTATCCCTGTGGTCAGACTGCCCCAAGCCCAGGGTTTCTCAGTCCTTGTCCTCTTAAGAGTTTCACGTGGTCTTTTGTTGACGGTTTCCCTCTGACCTGAGGCAATGACTTTTCCTGATCACAGCTCTGTTTTTTTTTGCCTTTTTGGGGTCACACCTGGCGATGCTCAGGAGTTACTCCTGGCTCTTTGCTCAGGGATTACTCCTGGTGGTGCTCAGGGGATCATACAGGATGCCGGGCTGCGTGTCAGGCAAACACCCTACCTGCTGTACTATCGCCTCCGGCCCCACAGCTCTGTGATTTGAGGAGGGGATAGGGCCACACCTTGAGGTGCTCAGGGATTACTCCTGGCTCTGTGCTCTGGAATTACTCTTGGTGGTGCTTGGGGAACCAAATGTACTATGAATTAGGCTTGGGTCAGCTGCATGCAAGGCAAGAACCTTACTGTTGTATTAGCTCTCCAGTCCCAAGAAATTAAGCATTTTTCATTTTAAACTATATATATGGAAAATATTGTTTTGCAATGGCAGAGGTGGAACCCCGGACTCCCATGCACGACACACTGCTGCCAAGCACATCCCCAGCCCCGCTGTCCCTACTCGGTCACTTTACCAGTAAACCAGACTTTCAAAAACCACCTTTTCCCTAGACATACTGTCAACTAGCAGTCATTCCTTTCCTTTATTTCCTTTGAAAACCCCCAAATGTTTTCCTTTCTAAAATGTTCAGGGAAAGGGTATAAATAACACACAAATAGAGGCAGGTGTTATTCATGTAACAGAAGTATGAAAATGTGAAAACAACTGTCCATGGAAACAGCAAGAGAAAGGTTTATATAACATTTCTTATGGGAAAAGTTGTGGTCACATTTTATTTTTTTTTATTAAAATTTTATTATACCACCATGAGATATACAATTACAACGTTGTTCATGTTTAGAGGTTTCGGTCACATAGTGTTCCAGCACCCCGCCTCCACCAGTGCCCATTTCCCACCACCAATGTCCCCAATTCCCTCCCCTCCCATAGCCTGCCTAAATGGCAGGTTCTTTATCTCTTTTCTCCCTCCCGCTCTCTCTTTTCCTTCTCTTACATATTGTGGGTTGCAACACATACACTTAGAAGTGGCCACATTTTAGTTGTGTGTGTGTGTGTGTGTGTGTGTATCAGAGTTAACTAAGTGGTTTTCACAAACATTCAAACTTACTTTTTTTTCCTTCTTTTTTGGGTCATATCCAGCAATGCTCAGCGGTTACTCCTGTCTCTGCACTCAGGAATTACTCCTGGCGGTGCTCGGGGACCATATGGGATGCCGGGGATTGAATGCAGGTTGGCCACAGACAAGGCAAAAGCCCTCCCTGCTGAACCATTCTCTGGCCCTTACATTTTTTTTCTTTTTGGGTGACACCCGGCAATGCTCAGGGGTTACTCCTGGCTCAACACTCAGGCTTTACTCTTGGCGGCGCCGGGGACCATATGGGATGCCGGGAATCGAACCCAGGTCGGCTGCTTGCAAGGCAAACGCCTTACCTGCTGTGCAATCGCTCCAGCCCCTGGCCCTTACAATTTTTACAGTAGCTTTATGAAAGAGAACTTGAGTACTATTATTCCAGTTTATTAGCTTGAATTTTTTGATTTTTGGGCCATACATGCTGTGCTCAAGGCGTTCTCCTGGTGGGACTTAGAGGACCTATGTGTACTGTCGATCTAAGCCAGGTCAGCTACCTTCAGAGCACGTGCCTTACCCACGGTACTTCTCTTTCTGGCTATTATCTAGTCCTCATTTGTTACTTTATGTTTCTGAGTCAGACCTGTCAGGGTTCAGGGCTTACTTCTGCTTCTATGCTTAGGGATCCCTCTAACAGGACTCAGGGAAGCTTATGGGGTGCTGGGCATCAAACCCGGGTTGGCCGCATGCAAGGCAAGTGCGCCCTGCCTGCTGCACTATTGCTCTGATGCCTATTCCAGTTTTAAAGAGGAAAAAAAGAAACTCCTCTGGAAGAGTAAGGTTAATTGTTACTGTCAGTCAATATCAAATCACAGAACTCTGGCTAGGCGCAACGCTCCCTTTATCGCATCAGAATGCTTAAATATCTGAGAAAAAGTAGGTAGAGAGGATGGCACTGTGGTGACAGAAAATGACAGTGACAAAAGTGACCATGAAGAAAGCAGGACTTACTTTATTTAAGCACCGTGCCATTAGCTAGTGTTTGAGTAGATTACAGCAATGTCTCAACAATATACTGGGTAGAAAACAAACGGAGGCTGAAGCAGCCACAGGCAGGAAGTCAGTCAAGACTGCACACGGCACACAAGGCCAACTAGGAAGTCAGTCATCACTGCACACGGCACACAAGGCCAACTAGGAAGTCAGTCATCACTGCACACGGCACACAAGGCCACAGGCAGGAAGTCAGTCATCACTGCACACGGCACACAAGGCCACAGGTAGGAAGTCAGTCATCACTGCACACGGCACACAAGGCCACAGGCAGGAAGTCAGTCATCACTGCACACGGCACACAAGGCCACAGGCAGGAAGTCAGTCATCACTGCACACGGCACACAAGGCCACAGGCAGGAAGTCAGTCATCACTGCACACGGCACACAAGGCCACAGGTAGGAAGTCAGTCATCACTGCACACGGCACACAAGGCCACAGGTAGGAAGCCAGTCATCACTGCACACGGCACACAAGGCCACAGGCAGGAAGTCAGTCATCACTGCACACGGCACACAAGGCCAACTAGGAAGTTAGTCATCACTACACATGGCACCCCTAGGCCCAGCACCATCAGCTGCTGGAGTGGACTGTTGGCAGTAAAATCTGGACTCTCAGAGCACTATTCCTAGGCAATATTAGAAAACAGTTCATAAAAATATTTACCTGATACTGCTGTGAACTTTGGATGAAGTTTATTGGAGGCTCACTCTGTTTACTCTTCAACCGTAAGATGTTGTCAGTGTAGCCCCAGCTGAGGATGGCGGACCACTGGATGTCGGTGCTGTTCATGCTTCTCACACCTCCGAAGGGGAAACCAGAATGTCAGATGCTCGGATTTTTTTTTGGCTGGCCTCAAAAAATACTACACTAAAGCCCAGGTTAATCTAGCAGAACAGCACTACTCCACTGCAAATCATTTTCATTTGCAAGACAGACCAATTTATGTTAACTTTATTCTTTCAATGTTAACAGGATCAGGCAGAACTGCACTTGTTTTCACTCGTTGTATGGGAGTTAATTTTTTTGTTTCGTTTTGGGGCCACACCTGGAGATGCTCAGGGGTTACTCCTGATTCTGCTCTCAGGAATTACTTCTGGCATTGCTCGGGAACCATACGGGATGATGGGGATGGAGGGAACCTGGATGAGTTGCGTACAAGGCAAGCAGCTTACCCACTGTATGAGCTTTTTGGCCCAGCACCCTTTTCATGGGGGAAAAAGAAAACAACTTCTTCACCCACTGGAACAGAGGATCTAATATTGGAGTTTGCAAGGAGACCTCTTTCAAGATTGACAATCCTAAGAAATTCTGGTGCAGGCGTGGGGACTGGAATCCAAGCAAATATACCCAAGAAAGGCAACTTGGGCAATGGTGAGGAAGCCGGTTCTCAAGTAATTGCCCTACACTGGCCTTAAGAGAATTCAAACTACCTTTAGTTTGTTATTTTTATTTTACACATATAACTAAGGAAAACCAGAAAACCATACAGTTATTTTTATATAACAGCGCTCAGCCCTTTGCAAAGCTATTAACTGGGTTTAACTTCCATAGTAGGTCACACTCTCATTTATTCAAGACCTCTGTGAACTGTTACATGCTGAGCATGGTTGGGGACACTATCAGAGTTCCTTACCCTGGATGCTTATAGGAAATTAATTAATGAGCTAAATCCAGGATTGCTGTTCTTGCTGTATATGTGGAAAGGCAGGATTTTATGGAGTAAGTAATTTTGTTCAAGATTACGTAGTTATTATGCACTAGAGCTAGGAAGCAAAATCCTGCACTGTGAACCTAAAGGGCATAGTTATACTATTATTATATAACCTCCACAGCTTCTGAAAAATCCCAGGCACGTGACTAGCAGTACAAATACGATGGGTTGACATTGGACATTTAAGTCCTATCATACAAAGGGTTTTTTGTTTGTTTGTTTTTGCTTTTGAACCACACCTGGTTGTGCTCAGTAGTATACGGCCTGTGTCCAGATATCACTCCTGGAGGGGCTCAGGGGACCACACTGGGTGTCAGGGATCAAATCTTAGTCAGCCCTGGGCAAGGTAAGCTCTATACCCGCTGACAGTACCTGCTGTACTATTGCTCTGAACCCCTAGCATACAAAGTTTTAAATTAAAATTTCTATGCACACTAGGAATCAAACCCAGCATCAACTGGGCACTCTGTTATTAGGCTGCCCCTCGCTTACCTAATCAAACTTTTTAAAGGTAAAATATTAATGCATTTTAAAGTACTTTATGCATCACTAATAGTAAATTACTCATGACATATTTCATAACTGTAACATACTAGTGAAAATATATATTGTCAACAAATTTACTTTGTCCTACAAATTCACTAAGCTGAAGATGAAACCTTAAGCAGCTCTCATAGTTACTAAGTGTAATGATGGATTTTCTTTTTTTTTTTTTTTTTTGCTTTTTTTTGGGTCACACCGGCGATGCTCAGGGGTTACTCCTGGCTATGCACTCAGGAATTACTCCTGGCGGTGCTCGGGGGGACCATATGGGTTGCCGGGATCGAACCCAGGCCGGCACAGGCCAGCCGGCGTGCAAGGCAAGCGCCCTACCCGCTGGGCTATCGCTCCAGCCCCGCATTTTGGATTTTCAGTGTCCAGATAACAATTAGGAACATGAAGAGGACTTCTACAGTACAGTATTTTCCATGTATTGATTCTAGTGAGGGAGCGAGTGCATATGAAGAGAAAAGAACTGCTTTCCATGCATGATGCTCCTTATTCAAAACTGTTGTTTTATTTTGGGGTCACACTCAGTATTGTTCAGGATTTACTTCTGGCTCTGCACTTATGATCACGAGCAAGCAGACTACTCACTACACCATCTCTCTGGACCCTACATGTGCTTTAAATCTATTTTCAAGGCTATCACAACTGCCTTCTTTTGTTTGCTGTAATTCTAAAACCATCTTCTGAGGTGCTAGATCTGTTGGTCAAATTACTGTCTATATAAGGGATTCCAGAGTATCTAAGCATGTATTTTCATAGACTTTAAGCCACATCCCTTGGTCTCTTAGTCATTTATTCTTAGCTCCTTCAAGCTTCTTATTTCAAATGGCATTATATCTAATTCCATCTTCTGCATATGATCTGTTTTAATTCCTACTTTTCATTAAATAAACACAAATTTGACCAGAGGTTTTTTTTTTTTAACCAAATTCAGAAAGCCTAAAAAAAGAGCAAACAGTAGCACAGGTAAGTTTCAAATACTCAGATCTCATGAAAGATATAGCTGAAATGATTTTCCTTGTTCAACTTTACCTTGTTCTTTGCTGTATGTCATCAGAAGACAGAAGTTTCGGGACAAACCACAGATTGCTCGGGTGGGCAGAGCCTGGAGAGAACCGAATCTTTCTCCGTGGGGTTGGCTGAAACAGACCACAGGCACCGGAGCACTGGGGGGAGCCAACATATTCCCCCCACTTCAAGCCTTTAATCCATGACAAAGGACTCTAAAGCCAAGAAAAGTCAAAAGAAGGGGGTTTTTTTTGGGTAACAGATACAGAATTACTCCTAATTTAAATTTTAAATAAAGTCCAAAAAATTCAATGGGCAAGAACCCTTTTATACATTTTATTTCTCTGATACTTAGCAACTGGCATGTATGTTTCCTGTTTGAGTTTGCCCTTGGGTCCTGCTCTAGTATACAGGAAACTGTATACTCATAATTCCAAATCCCTTGAAATCTGAACAGAGAAAAAAGTACTTACTATATACAGGTATTATTATTTTTTTGGTTTTGGGGCCACACCAAGTGGTGCTCAGTGCTTACTCCAGGTTCTGAGCTCAGGGACCCAACCTGGGTCAGGCACAAGGAGAGGCCATGACCCGCTGAACTCTCTCTCTGGCCCTATGCATTTCTTTTGGGTCAGATGAAATAACTAAAGTTGGCTCTCAAGGACTGTAACTGGGAGCTTGTCAAGTCATCCAGCAACCAGAAACCATGTCCGTCCACGCAGCACAGAAGCCCTTACTGGAATACCGTGAAGTAACTCTCCTCTTTGCGGTTCTACTGTGGGTCACAAAACCCAGCACAGAGGAGGTTCTCCACAGATGTGTGATAAGTGGAAGAGAAACTGTTTATCTTTGGAGCACACTGGAAGAAACAGATCTGAGAGGAATAACACCCACACAGTAAGAACTGGAGAAGAAAAGGGAATTGTCAGGGGAGAACACAGGTAGAAAGGGGCCTAAGAACCAGCATTAAGAGTCAGAAAGGTGAGTGAAGGTTCTGGAATGAATGGCACATAATACACCTGCCCAAGCAGAGTGATCAGAAGGTTTCCTCTTTTCCAAGTAAAAACAAGTATCTAGAAGAAAACCAAGGGCTGGGAAGGTAATTCAGTGGTAGAATACATTCTTTCCACTTATGTAGTCTTGAGCTCAATCCCCAACATCCTCCAAAAAAGAAAGGAAAGAAATTATGCTCTTTCAAAGAGTTTTTTTCTCAGAATTCCACTTTTATTCTCCTTTTTATTATTTTATCCTCTACTAATCTATTATTTGTAGACTTTCCTCCTTTTAGATACTTAAAAGTTTAGCTATTTAGTTTCAGCTTATCAGAGAAAAATTCTACAAAGATTTAGTGAAAGAAAATATTAAGCTATGTATTCTCAATAAAATTTGTCCATGTCATTTTTCAAGTAAATGAAAAAGGTGTCACTGGCTCATGCCATATTCAAACAACCCCAGGGCATGTTAGGACTCCAATTAATTCTGCACTCTATGGAGACATGTTTAAGTGGAGAAAATATGTTTTGAACTGCAGCTGTGAGTTATCACTCACAATTTCTTGCCAGAAAATTTTGGTCTATGAATGGCAGAGTTTAAACTTTTAACATTTTTTGGAGCTGGAGCGATAGCCCAGTGGGTAGGGCGTTTGCCTTGCATGCGGCTGGTCTGTACCGCCCAGGTTCGATCCCTGGCATCCCATGTGGTCCCCTGAGCACTGCCAGGGAGTAATTCCTGAGTGCAGAGCCAGGAGAAGCCCCTGAGCATTGCCGGGTGTGACCCAAAAAAAGCAAAAAAAAAAAAAAAAAAGAAAAAAAAACTTTTTCTAAGAATACAAAAAAGAAACAGTGGTAACTGTCTTACATCATAGTGTGTATGCAGGAACAGTACTTTATTTAAATGCTTTTAATGCACTTCTGATAATGACAATGATTAGGTTTGGGGCCACACCTTAGAGTGCTGTGTCTACTCCTGACCTGGTGCTGAGAGGCAGGGGTATCTGGAGAGCCACAGGGTACGAGGTGCGAATCCAAACCTCCCACATGCAAAGCACACATTTTAAGCCTCTTGAGGTGTCTCTCCGGCTCCATTGCTGATTTTTTTTTTCTTTTTTGCTTTTTGGGTCACACCCGGCAATGCTCAGGGGCTTCTCCAGACTCTGCACTCAGGAATTACTCCTGGCAGTGCTTGGGGGACCATATGGGATGCCGGGGATTGAACCCGGGCGGCATGGGCCTGCCGCATGCAAGGCAAACGGCCTACCGCTGGGCTATCGCTCCGCCCCCATTACTGATTATTTTTAACTTTAATGAAAGTTCACACAGTTATATCCAAATCACACAATTTGTACAGATACCAAAATGAGGGCCAAGGAGTCCGAGCGTAGCAAGATATGGAAAGTTTCATGGTTCAAATTAAGAAAAATAAAAGTCATCACATGTCACATTGAGGAAGGCCAAAGCTGCGCTTGAGAAGTAATCTGTTAGTTTTAGAAACACTGAGTGCCCACGCTATGTCAGGCATCTTTGTGCAAGCTGAGACACAGCCCCGGGTCTGTGGAGCTGAGTTCGAGTGGGGATGGGAGGCAGAGAACCAAGTCCACACACAGACCATATGCTAGGTGGTGAGAGAGCTGTGAATAACCAAGGAGAGGAGTGGAGAATGATCCAGCTGCTATTTTCTGAGTGGGGAGGTCTGTGAAGGTCAGGGAAGACTCCCGAGGGGAGAGTCTCCCAGTTAGGGAAGACACTGTCTGAGCAGAGCTGAGTGAGACTGTGCTATAGTTGGGGACAGGCCATTCTTGGCTGAGGGAACGGTGCGGAATTCTAAGGCGGGGAATGAGCAGGTTTCTACCACGGTCTCACTGCAAGCCCACAGTCTGCTCAGATCTTTGATATGTGGCAGCTATATATAAATAGCTACTTTTCAGGGAAGTACTTTTGACGTGTTAAAATGATGGGTTCTGGGGCTGGAGAGATAGTACAGTGGATAGTGTTTACTTTGCTGACACAAGTTCCATCCCTGCACCCCATATGGTTTCCTGAGCCCACCAGTAATGACTCCTGAGCACAGAGCCAGGAGCAAACCCTAAGCACCACTGGGTGAGCCCACTGCCTCCCTCACCCATGGATTTTAGTTAAAAGATGCTGGTAATAATAATGATTACATGAGTTGTGAAGCACAAAACAAAAACAAAACTTTCAATGATTAAATGTAACACACATTGGTGATCTGGTGTTAGCTAACAACACTGTCTACTACTGATGCTTATTCGTATTTTGCCTATTTGATGTGAGATTTGAGCATAGTTAAGTGTCCAGAATTTAGGTTTAGTGTTCTGTTTGACACATTTAACATTATTTAAAAACAAAAGATAGTCAAGGGCCTGGAGGAATAGTGTGGGCTTTGGGTCCTTGCCTTGGAAGCACATGGTCATGAGGTCGAGCCCCTGCTGTTCTGCATGTGATGGCTTGAGCCTGGCAGCTCTGTTCTTGTAGCCTGGGGGCCCTGCTGTCTGCCATGCCCAGGGGCCGCAGGTGACTTATGGATGCACCACAGCCAGGTGTGTAGGAGCACCAAAAATAAGGGCCCTGATCATCATGGCTACTGAAAGGACATGAGAGGCACGGGCAGGAAGTGTGACTTCTGGTGAACACAAGTCTGAGTACCACAACCATAATTTGTGAGCTTTAACAGAGAATGCATGCCTAGGTGAGCTCCACAGCTAAAGGACTTAAGTCACTGAGCACCACGGCCAAGTGTGAGCACGACAACGGGTATGTGGCCCTCAGTGGGGTGTGTGTGAGAACCGGCCATCACAACAACATCAACAGCAATGGCGGAAAATGGAGGGGGAAATAGACCTGCTTGGTCAAAACAAGATCTGTGAAAACCATTTTCTCTTAATTACTGTAGTTTCAGATGGTTGCTTATTCCACCTCTAAGGTCCTTAACTTTTCATTTCATAACCCTTCTGCAACCTTTTTAACACTTTACAATTCATGGTCTCTCATCTTGTGTTGATTTTATAATGAACACATTTTGCGGGGGTTGTTGTTGTTGTTGCTTGGGGGCAACACCTGGTTGTGCTTAGCTGGCAGAAGCAATCAGAAGCTGGAGGGCAATGGGGCTTCCAGGGACCGAACCTGAGTCAACTGTGCAAGGAAAGCGCTTTATCCACTATACCATCCCTCTTGTCTCATATAATGAAGAATTTAATTAAGCGTTAGAATCCATTCCATTGTTAAGGCTTGCTAGCATTATTTTTCCGTTTCAACTTAGAAATGATATCTACTTGCTATTTTATGAGTCACTGCATTTTATCATTTCAATTCAGGGAGGGGAAGGAAATATGCAAGTTTTACCCTTTAAGTGTAAACTGAACCTTTCACACCTTTAGCCAACACTGTTGGTGCAAGAGGACAGGCGGCCCTGGTGTAACTATGCCCAAACTTCTCTAGGCCTGGGCAGATTCTAGCCTTCGATTTGCAAATTCCCCTTAAGTCATGGGCTCCAGTCGTGGGCTTCCCTCGGTGATAACCTGAGGGAAGTTAGAGTCTGACTGAGTTCTCTGCGGTACTCTTTTTTCACCAGACTGTCCCTCATAACTTCATGCGGCGTGGTTCACTGGAGTTACACACTTCCTCGCTGGCTGGGTCTCTGATGTTCATTTTGGTATATCTAGTGCTGACATCAGGAGTTGAGTCAGTATTAGCGGGACCCTACTGAAACTGAAGTCACATACCGGGTATGTAATTTCTTTGACTGGTTCTCGAAGTTTCCCTGAAAGCAAACTGCACTAACAAGCCCACAGCAGCAGGGAGCTCCCCTTCAATGTTGAGCTTAGATCCAGGTCGGCCTGCATGTGCTGACTGGAACAATTGCCGAGGGGTCTGGCCGTAGGTTTTGATCATGGTCTCCAGCGCTCGTCTCTGAACTGGGTCTTCAACCGCAGAGACATCCATCCCGAAATACGTCTGAAGAGTGAACAAGAACAGGGTATAGAAAAAGCAAAACTTGGCAATAATACCTAAGGGGGAAACAAGGCTTGTTTCATTGTCTAGACAACAGCTCAAGTCTTCTTTATTTCAACTGGAAACAGTTGACAATGTTTTTGGTAAGGTTAATAATCAGTGACGACCTCACTGAGATCAGAAAAGGAGAAACTGGTGTTTCTGAACAGGTGGATTTAAAAAATATATTATCATGGTAAACTGATGTGTATTTATAACACTTATTTTAAGACAGACTACCATGTAAGACCTCATAAATATAATAGTAAATCATTGAAGAAATAATTTGCCCAAAGTGATATAAGAAATGTCAAAAATAAATGAAGATATGTTATTGGTAAATAACATATCTAATAAAGTAGTCGAGAGAGAGAGTATCATTTAGGTTCACGCTGAATTGTAAGAGAATCTGAAAGAGCAGCAGTAAATTCCAAGCTCTTTAATGTAAAGGGTGCTATTACACTTCTCTTCTTAGTTTTGTCATCCTTGGAATCATAAAGATCTGCATCTACATTTTCACTTCTAAAACTAGCAGTCAGTAGCTGGGTACAAACCTGACATGTTTTTACCCACATCTATAATTTAGGCTTTAGCATTTAATAAGCTACAGAAAATCTCATTAACATATCTAGATATAACATTTCTGTAAGTGTCTGAATAAAATTTCAGTGGTTCTCCAGAAGCTAAATAATCCTTAATGCTAATCCCTTTACCACAACTTCTACAAGAGATCAATTACTTGTTAAAATGCTTATCTGAAGAGGATAATGGCTGTTTAATATATTCTAAAATTCAGACTAAAACTGGAATAATCTAACCAAAACTCTTTTGTGCGTCTTTATACTCTGCAATATCATTTTCTGAGAACCCCATACTAGTAAATGAAGGCTAAAGGCATTCCTCCATCCCTGTTTTAGTAAAGGTGCTCCCAAGGCATACTCAGCCCCCATTCACGGCCCAAGAAGCAACAGAGACAGAACATGGGCCTCATGTATATCAAGCAGATGTACCATTTCTGGGAACAATCTCTCTACATCCAAACCTTCTAATTTTTTTGGGGAAGGACCTCCCCAGTGGTGCTTATGGGGTCCCAGAGGTCCATTCCATGATTCTCAGTCAAGCAGGGCTATGGTCCAATGTGAGAGCCTGACGATGCAGTGCTGTGTGGGTTATCAGCCCAACGGTACTGGGGTGTGTGTAATGTGTGTGTGTGTGTGTGTGTGTGTGTGTGTGTGTGTGTGTGTGTGTGAACTCCAGTGCTACATGTAGTCATGCTTGAGGACCAAGTAATGCTGGTAAGTGAACTGGGTTGAAAGCAGCAAGACGTGTGCCTTAATCTCTAAACTATCTCTCCATCTCTTCTACCCTTCTACATTAGTTAAGGAAACAAAGAAGCTGTCTTAGGAACGATTAATTGCTAACTAAGGTTATCTTGCTGTACTTGTCTGAGTAGCCAACAGGCAACACCAGGAAACAACTTGCTCCTTATAAGCTTATACCTTAAGGAATTTCCTTTTAAACGCCTCATTTGGAATCTACTGCAGCATCCAGATTACCTACCCTGCTAGACTCATGTGCCCTCTTTCACTCTCACTCACCTCACAACGTCAGAGCCTAGCAAAATGAGTGTTTCCTGATTAGGTATTTTTTTTTCAAAAGGCAACTTATCCAAAAACATCTAAAATTATCTATGGTAGTACATGATTCTCCCTCTAGGGCCAGAGAAGCAGCTCCAAGGGTTGAGCATATGCTTGTATGATAAGAGGCTGAGTTCAATTCACAGCACTGTGTGGTCCCCCAAACACTACAGGGAGCACAAAGATGGGAGCAGTGCCACACCTGCCAAATAGGACTTCATCTTAAGGAAATAATACATACATACATACATATATAATTTCCTTATATCCCATTATATATAATGCTTTATATATGATATATAAAGCATTCAATTCAGGAAAGCTGATTTTAATACAAATGTAAACTAAATATCCAACAACCAAGGGTTGGTTAAATAATCATTATTACAGCGACATTTTAGAATAAGTAACATTAATATTATAAAACCTGATCAAATATGTTAAAAATACAAGATGGGGTGGAGGTGGAGAGACGCAGAGGGGTTAGGGTGCTGCCTCGGGGCAGCCAGCCCAGGTCCTGTCCCTGAGCAATGTCATCGTTGGTTCCTGAGTGCAACCAGGAGTGATCCCTAAGCACAGAGTCAGGAGGGGGACCTAGACACTGCTGGGTGTGGTCCCCAAACAAAAAAAATACATTAAAAATTGACGGTTTTGATTTTATCTGCGAGAGTTGATCTCACAGTTGATTTTTAGATTCCTTCATTTTGTCTATAGCCTATATTTTATACATATTCCTTCATTTTGTCTATAGCCTATATTTTATACATATTTCTACCAAGACACAGGCACTATTTTTGTGCTAATATAAAACAATGGGGGTGGCTGGCACTGGGACAGTGATGGAGGGCGTGTGCTGGTGGTCAGGCACGAAACCCTAACCTACAATTAGTGGCACTGCAAACCATGGTGCCTACAGCAAAATGAAAGGAAAAAAGGAAAGAAGAAAACTATGAGAGAATGCCGCCGTCTGTAAGTAGCCCGGTGCAGGGGCAGGGAAGCAGACAAGTGCCGACACGGCAGGCCTGAGCTCTTTCCTTACCAGCCCTGGCTAGTCGGGTCTCGGAGATCCCACACTCTTTTCCTTAACCGCCGCAGTGGCTCACTGGGCCTAGGCAGTCTGCATAGTATTCTTTATACTGAACACCTGCTTTCTTTCTGGAGCCTAGAATTTCAGAATGTGTGAGACAGGGTGCCCACATCATCGGCCCCCAGAAAAACCCTGGGCATAAATCAAGACTCTAACCAGCTTCCCTTGAGGACAATAGCATACATGCCATGTCTGCTGCTGGAAGAAAAGAAATGTGTCTCTATTGCTGGGGCGTTCTTGAGAGCTTGTGTCTGGTTTCCCCCAGCTTGCCACAAGCATCTTTTCCTTTTTGCTTCCTGCTCCTCAGTGTAATAAACCTAAGCAGTAATTACAACTGTATGCTGAGCCCGTAAATTCTCATCTAGCCTGAGGGCCAGTGTCAGGAAATCTTGGCAGATAGATATTATTTCAGTTAATTTTACATATACATTTATGTATGTATGTATGTATGTATGTATGTATGTATGTATGTATGTATGTATGTATGTATGTATGTATATATGTATGTATGTATAATTTTACATATACATGTATATATGTATGTATACATATATACATAACATAACATATATACATACATATATATATATGTGCTGAGAAGCCAGGGATTGAACCTGGTTGGCTGTGTGTGAGGCAAGCACCCTACCCACTGCACTATCTCTCCATTTTAGCCATTAGTTAGTTTAGATGCTTTTAGAGAGATAAAATGGCTGGAGTTGCATGCTTCACATGTAGCAGTCCCAGGTTTGAACCCTGGCATTCCGGGGGCCTGGGTACTGATGGGGGGGGGGCAATCCCTGAACCCCCCACCCCCAACTGGGTATGCACCAAATCCTCCCTCAATAAACACAATAAACAGGTAATGTCAAAGCTTAGCTAATGGTTTAGTGTTACTGACAAATATTACTGACAATGTGGGAATTTAAAAGAAAACCTAACAGTCAACTTTCACGTGTTCAAGTTCTATCCTATATAAAGGCAAATCGTTTTCAAACAAATCACTCACGGCAGGATGAAAGACATTGATGGCTAAAACAGAAGCCTTCCCCTTTTGCTTATAGCCAAACACCAAGTCAATCCACTGACAGATGTTCTGGGACACATAATCGGATTCAAGCGCCTGCCGGTGAATGAGGATGAAAAAGACGAGGATCGTTCCGTGCCCAAGGGGGTAGGTTGGCGTGGTTAACTCGCTCACCATTCTGACGTACACCAAAATCAAAACCTGAAAGAGAATTTGTCTCATTAGTTTTCTAGTGTAAGAAGATGTAAAAAGCATTTATTTCAGGAGATTGAAAAGTCCTAAAGAAATACTTCTTTGGAATAGAATTAATTTTCTAGATGCTATCTTTCAAAGACAAAATTTGAAAATCATAATAAAAGGGTTACTTAATGCTGATGAAACCCCCTATTAAGTTTAATGTCTGTCTACTTGGTCTTGTAAAACAGGTCAAAGAAAATTAACTAATATTTAAAGCATTCTGAAACGATGTGAAGCATGAATCAAAGGTAATATGAAGTAATGTGGCAGGTCAGCCCAAAGTCCCACAGACAGCTGCAAGTGTGAACTGGCGGAGCGCTGAACAGGATGCTGCGGGTATCCTCAGGAGAAACACACTGCTACAGACGTAAGAAAAATAAGGGGCAGCTAAGGGCTGAGTGTGGGAAGGGCTAAGCAGCGGGAGGGGTGAGGTGGGTGGTGTGTGTGTGTGTGTGTGTGTGTGTGTGTGTGTGTGTGTGTGTGTGTGTGTGCGCACATGGTGGTGCCTATACACTCAAATGATGGAACAGGCTGATGACAGTATTTTCCAAATACGCTTATGAAACCACCTTGCTGTTTCTGCATGCTTCTCCAGGCTGTGTCTCCCCGACAGTGGCAGAATCTATGCTCCTTTTAGAGTGCAGACAGGCACTTGTGACTGACTGCCACAACACCGAAAGCAATGGAGGTGACTTCCAAGTGAGACTGAAAAGGCGGCACATTTTCTGCTTATATCTCTTTGGAACACTTGCTTTCTCAACCCTGAGTTGCCAAATATGATGCTGAAGACTGCCATACTGCGAGGAAGCCCAAATTAGACCACATGGAAAAGAACAAACACTACAGAAGAGCATGGAGCCTGCCAGTTCCCAACAGATCCATTTACTTGGATGCACCAGCCGCAGGAAACGGGAATACAACTCCTGAGAGAACCAGGCAGAAACCACACAACTGAGAGACTGACTGACCTGTAAAATGCATTATGAATAATCTGAGCCACAAACTTGGAGATTTTTACTATACAGTCACAGATAATTAGAATTTACCTGTAAGAAACTAGGGACACAGAAAACAGGCAGTAGATTAAACTGTGATGAAACTCTATGCCGAAAGCCAGGCACCCCAAACTGTGAGTGCTGGTATTTCATGACATGTTTATCACTTGAGCAACACAATAAGCTGATAAGTGATAAATTCTCCAAGGAATTTCAGCAATCTAAAATTCTAAAGTAATTTTCCCAACATCTATAAAGATATACTTCCTAACTGCATAAATTACTGCAGGTTACATAAACCACGAAATGAAGTTAATGACAAAAAATGACTCAAAGATAATTTGAAGCGCTAAATGATCTTCTACTGAAGAACAGGTAAAGCTGTCCAAGACTGTTGGTCCTTAGTGCCACAGACAATTCGGGTTTTATTCTCTAATATCCCTTTCTGTTGTTGGATAATTCTGATTAAAATATTTCATTTCTAACAGAAATTTCTCAAAATTATCAAGTTTTTTTTTTATTAGTTTATATTGTAGTTTCTTTCTTTTGACTTTTTTGGATCACACTCAGGGATCACTCCTGGCTCTGCTCTCAATAATTATTCCTGGCAGTGCTCGGGGTATGTGGGATTTCAGGGATCAAACTCAGCTCAGCCACGTGCAAGGCAAATGCCCTACCTGCTGTACTATCACTCCGGCCCCATATCATGACTTTATTTTTATACAATGAGCATATTACAATTTGTCCTCTGGAAAAAAAAGAATAAAGTTTCTGAGATAAAATTAAAATATATTTTTGAGATGACTACAAGAGTATGCTACCATACGGCAGAGCCTGGCAAGCTACCCGTGTTGTATTTGATATGCCAGATACCAGTAACAATTATAGACCTCATTCCCATGATCTGATGGAATGGTTTGAGGCTCTTTATGTTCCTGGAGCAATCAGGTTCCCTTGGCTCTACTTGCATGAGATAGGTCATATGGAGATGTTATTGGTGCCCGCTCAAGCAAATCGATGATGAACGGGAAGACAGTGATACATTGATCTTTACAAAAACTTTTTTTTTTTTTTTGCCACATCTGGCAGTGCTCAGGGCTTACCCCTGGCTCTGCATTCTGGGATCACTTTTCGTGGGCCACTCAGGGTGAGTGGGATTGAACCTAGGCCACCTGCATGCAAGGCACGCATTCTACCTGCTGTACTATCTGTCTGGCCTTTACAAAACTTTTAAAGGTTGAAAATTATAATTTCCTAAGTATACTTAGCCCTATAAAATATTGAAAATCTTCAAGGCATGACATTATGGACATTCCTTCAAAATCTAGAAATTGAGCTCCCTTTTGACCTAGCAATCCCACTGTTAATTGCAGCACTATTCACAACAATCTGGAAAAAAAATCTGAGTACCTGAGAACAGGACGACTGGATAAAGAAACTATGGTACATCTACATAATGGAATACTATACAGCTGCTAGGAAAAATGAAGTCTTGAAATTTGCCTATAAATGGATGGACACGGAGAGTATCATGTTGAGTGAAATGAGTCAGAAGGTGAAGGACAGATATAGAACGATTGCATTTATTTGTGAGATATAAAAAATAATAGTATGAGGCTATTATCCAAGGCCAAACAGGGGTTAGGAGGATGTTTCAATGGTTGGAATCTACCACAGATGTGTAGGGAGCAAAGAGAAGGAAAGATAAGAGAATGTATCTAAGCACACACCCTATTTTAATCCCCTTTCCTGCCCTACGTCACCCCCAATTTAAATATTCCCGTTCCACCCAATAAAGGGAACTATCCCTTGCAGTGGTTGCTGGAGTCTTCATTTATAGGAACTCTGCTCGACCTTCTTTGTGGGTGTTCTACTCGCTCAGAATTCAACCCCACCAGCAACATCAACAGAGAAGGAACAGTTTAACAATAATAGTTGGAAATAGTAATGCTAGGCTAGAACTGAGTATTGAAAGTATGTAAAGGGATATGCATGGTGACCCTTCAGTGTCTGTATTACAAACCACACTGTGTAAAAGGAGAGAGAGAGAGAGGGAGAGAGAAGAAAGTGCCTGCTGTAGAGGCAGGTTGTAGGGGTGTGTGGAATGGAAATGTGACACGCTGGTGTTGGGAAATGTGCACTGATGGAGGGATGGGTCTTGGAAAACCATATGACTAAAAGCCAATCATGCGTAGCTTTGTAATGATCTACTGCATGGTGATTCAATTAAAATTTTTTTTCAAGGCATGAGGAGTAATGATACACTTATGGCATTGTTAGGACTTACAAAAGTTATTTTTATATTTTGAAAATTGTAAGTAACTACAAACCCTTAGAAATAAAAACTGGGGATGATTTAGGAGCTATACCTTCACGGTTAACTAAGAACTCTGGAAGATAGAAAAACTCTGGGATAAGTTCTTTCACATCAGTCATGGATTCAAAGGATGAGAGGCGCCAAGTTGTATTTGTCGAATGAAAAGTTCTGTCTGGAATGTCAAAACTCTGATCTATAAAGAAACAGAAATAATACAATTAAGTCACAAAGAACTAATTTTATTTAACGATTATTAACTTATATACTCGCAACTACTTGAAAAGGATGAAAAATGTTCATTTTGTTTGTTTATAGTTTAAAAGGTTTATGTTCTTGAAAAAGATATACATAATTTAAAGTTTGTATTGTTTTAATTATATATAATTTGGTAAATTTATATCATTTATTTGACATCTTCCCATGGAGAAAATTGTATCAAAGCACGGACCTGCCTAATACTTAGGTATTTAACAATAATCGACTTTTGAATGAATAAGGAAAGGAAATTAAAAAAGATATGCTAGGGGCTGGAGCAATAGTATGGTGGCTATGGTGCTTGCGGGGTTTGATCCCTGGTATCTCATATGGTCCCCTGAGCACCGAGAGAAGTAATTTTTGAATAAGCTCTGAACATTGCCAAGTGTGATCCCTCACCCCCCAATAAAATAAAAGAGAAACATGCTAAGTTTCTTCTCCAAGTTTTAGTTGCTTGGCTGAGCAATGTTTTCCTATTTTTTTTTTATTATTTTCTTTTGTTCTCTGTTGATTCAGCACTGGCTAGCCACAAAATACAGTCTGGAAAGAAATGAGACCTTAAAAATATATCTTCTGGGGCCGGAGCGATAGCCCAGTGGGTAGGGCGTTTGCCTTGCACAAGGCTGGCCCATGCCGGCCCAGGTTCGATCCCCGGCATCCCATATGGTCCCCCGAGCACTGCCGGGAGTAATTCCTGAGTGCAGAACCAGGAGAAACCCTGAGCATTGCCGGGTGTGACCCAAAAAAATAAAAAAAAAATCTTCTTAGGGCTGAAGATGGTGAGGGGTCTAGAGATTCGCCTTGCATGTGGTCAACTCCAGCTCAATCCCCAGGAATACTTAAAGGCTTCCCTAAGCATTGTTTCAAACGACCTCTGAGCACAGAGCCAGGAGTAAGCCCTGAGCACAGTTGGGTGTGGCCCTCCAGAATTTCTTTTATTTTTCTCAGAAAATATGTAAGACTATGTCAGTATTTACAAACTCCTTCAAGGAAAAAAAAGTCAATATAAATGAAATCCAGAAAAATTAAAGACAATTATAAGTGTATTGGTGGGATCACAGTAATTAGACACTAAGGAATTATGGGACAAAGAAGCAGACAGGATTATTATTTTTCAATGCTTAAATTTTCTAGAGCTTCTTAATTAAAGAAAAAATATAATGCTAAGCACTCCTATAACCCAGAACACATACAGGCTATAGTGATTCTTAAGTAGATTCCTTTTGTTCAAAGGAATCTTGGGCAATGGCTTGAGACATTTTAGTTCTCCAGTTGGTTGTCAAGTGAGTTGACATATCTGCTGCTAAATGTCTACAATGCAGACACCTGCCTCCACAACTTGATCACCTGATCACTTGACTTCCTGTAGATCATCAATTACTCAAGCGGGCACCAGTAACATCTCAATATGTCCTGTCACATGCGAGATAGATCCAGGTACATGGGTCAAAATGACTACCATACCAGGGCTGAGAAACTCTGGGTTAAACCAGAAGTCCAGAAATAAATTAAAATGTAAAGATGAACCACTTAAAACTAATCAGTTGAAAGTGAATGGAATTAAGGCAGCTCCTGTTTCTATTTTGGTCTCAGGGACTGTGGTGATGGGGAGACCATCTGGGGTGCTGGAGCTCAAACTCAGGTTGGCTGTTTGAAAAGCAAGTGCCTTACCTGCTGTATTCTCTCTCTGGCTACCTTGTTTTTATTTTTTAAATCACAAATATAGTGAAAAAAAACCTAGTGTAACAACATTAAATATTGAGATTAAGAACTTTTATTTGACCAAGAGTCTTATTATTAATAGATTCTTGCACTATAGTAAGTGGAGCTGTGATGGGCTGGTCTGCTGGGTGGAGTTCTGACGGAGGAAGTCCAGAAGTGGAAAATGGCGGCGCCCGTGGAGTGAGGAGGGGTGGTCTGGCTTGTTGTGAGGCTCTGCCGAGGTGGTGGGCCAGGGCTAGAACCCGCCATGCCTCCCGACTGCCTCATGAACGGCTGTGCACAGGGAGAGCAAGGAACAGCTCTGCCCCATGTCTGAGAGTCTCTGGAGCAGCATACCTGGGCCGGATTGAGGAAAAAGCTGCTGCAGGGTGGGTGTCGATGATCCGGGCTGTGATGGGCTGGTCTGCTGGGTGGAGTTCTGACGAGAGGGAAGTCCAAATGTGGAAAATGGCAGCACCCGTGGAGTGAGGGGGTGGTCTGGCTTGTTGTGAGGCTCTGCTGCAGCAGCTTTTTCCTCAATCTGGCCCAGGTATGCTGCCCAGAGACTCTCAGACATGGGGGCAGAGCTGTTCCTTGCTCTCCCTGTGCACAGCCGTTCATGAGGCAGTCGGGAGGCATGGTGGGTTCTAGGCCTGGCCCACCACCTCGGCAGAGCCCTCACAACAAGCCAGACCACCCCCCCCCCACTCCACGGGCGCCGCCATTTTCCACATTTGGACTTCCCTCTCGTCAGAACTCCACCCAGCAGACCAGCCCATCACAGCCCGGATCATCGACACCCACCCTGCAGCAGCTTTTTCCTCAATCCGCCCAGGTATGCTGCTCCAGAGACTCTCAGACATGGGGCAGAGCTGTTCCTTGCTCTCCCTGTGCACAGCCGCTCATGAGGCAGTCGGGAGGCATGGTGGGTTCTAGCCCTGGCCCACCACCTCGGCAGAGCCTCACAACAAGCCAGACCACCCCTCCTCACTCCACGGGCGCCGCCATTTTCCACATTTGGACTTCCTCTCGTCAGAACTCCACCCAGCAGACCAGCCCATCACAGCTTGGCTTCGGCGGCGCGGGCTCATCGATAAATGCTTTATTTGGAGGTGTTTAAAAGAGTTTGCCTCCCGCTTGGCAAGCCTGGCAAGCTTCTCGTGTTGTATTTGATATGCCAAATTCCAGTATCAATTATATTAGGTCATTTCATGACCTAATATAATGGTTTGAGGCTCTTTATGTTCCTGTAGCAAGCCTATACCCCTGGCTCTACTGGCATGAGACAGGACATATGGAGATATTACTGGTGCCCGCTCTAGCAAATAGATGATCAACAGGAAGATCGTGATCGAGATCGAGTAAGTGGAGGCTACGTAACAATTCTTTTATAAACTTGAATGGCTTCAAATAACATCTAAAATGTTTTCTATTCTGACGACTATTTTTAAGAACAAGCATTCACAAATAAGAATAAATCCAGAACAGTTATGGGTTGGACATTATAATGCACAAAGATGGTCTAAATCTTAGCTTTAAAGATTCTTTAACGGAGATCATAAACATTTACATATTTTTTAAAAACTATTCCTTGCAGCAGCTGGACTGAGACACGGCTCCTGGGAGGCCCTCAGAGTAATGAAGGACAATGAGTCTGGGGAAAATAAGACTGAAGAGGGAGAAGAGGACAGTGCAACAATCTTCAAATATTTGAACAGCTGTCATATGGAGCATTTGTTTTGTGCACTTAACAGAGGAACAGACAGAAGAGGCACAAAGTTAATTCCCCTAAGACTCACATGAGTACAAATACATGAATAAGTTCAAGAAGGGTTGAGTAAATGAATGAACGATGATTCCACAAAGAATTCTATATACCGTGATGATTAGCCATAGAGCCAATATGATGATTCTCATTAGAAACTGACAGGTGAGCCTGTTTAATTTCACCTTCATTTATCTTTAGTAAGCTATTAACTGCAACACTGACAAAGATTATTTAACTGCAAAGTTACTATGGTGAAGGTGGCAGTATAGTTGATTATATAACTATTTATGAGAAAATATTTCTCTTTAGGGTCCAGAGATAGCTTAATTAGTTAAAATAACAACAACAACAACAAAAACAATTAGAGGGTATGTTTGGGCCACACTCCTGGTGCTCAGGGGCTATTCCTGGCATTGTGTTCAGTGATCCCCTGGTGTTGGAGGACAATATGTAGAGCCAGGGATTACACCAGGTCAGCAGCTTTGGACCGAAAGCCCTGTACTACCTCTCCAGCCACTAACATAATTGTGAAATTGAACACATTTACAGAGTCAACTGCCTATACTTTAAAAACGTATAACAATTTTTATATGTGAATTACATATTAGTTTTTTTTTAAATAATTTTCCCCCTAAGATTATACTGTTTTGAGGGTTAGTACAGACGGATTTCCCCCTTTTTTTCCCCTGGGGTCACACCTGGTAGTGGTCAGGACTTACTCCTGTCTCAGTGCTCAGGACCATTCCTAATGGGCTCACGGGACCATATCAAGTTGTGGGGATCAAACAGAGGCTTCTGTGTGCAAGGCAGTCCTTCACCTGCTGTATTAGCTCTCTGGCCCATAAAGAGAATTCTTTTCCACAGAGTTTAGTGAGAATCAGAAAGTCAGGTTTTAGTTCCTGATGACCCATTATGATGTTTTAGAGAATCTCAAACAACCCTTACCTTGATAGGCCAGAAACATTTTTGTGAAAGGAGGCATCCTGACCAGGAAGTGAAGCACGGTGCCACTGTTGGAATAGTGGGAGCCATAGTGGTAGGGCTGTACCGGAGGCATGGGGTCATCTTCCGTGCTCCTTTGCGGTACTCCTCCTCCAAGTACTGCAGGAGACAGAACCAAGGGACCTCACCATGACGTGCTTCAGGCAAAGCTGGCAGCGCCTCCCAGCCGTCCTTATTACTGTCTTCTCTTATCACCCCTTGATTTCACTGTTCAAGGCTTGCGCACCTGCCTGTGTTCAAACCTTCAGCCACCGTGAGAGAGTCTCTGCCTTGATCTGCTGAGGCCGAACCATTCAAGGAACAGCTCACAGCAGGGCCCTGTGGTCTCTCATTTCACACAGAAAACTTACACGTGGTGCATGCTGCTTTTCAGAATGGGCTCCCAACTACCAGCTCGGAATGTCTAAGCTCAACAAATACTCAGATTAAAGCTGCTACAATCACTAGAAATGCCTACAACTGCAGTGTTTCTTGGAGCTGGAGAGATACAGTGGGCAGGTGCTTGCCTTGCATGCAGCTGGCCAGGGCTCAATCCTTGGCATCCCAAGCCCCACCAGGAGTCATTCTTCAGTGCAGAGCCAGGAGTAACACCTGAGTGTTGCTGAGTGGGACAACTCTCCCTTGGCTCTCCCTGGTGGTGCTCAGGGGCTATTCCTGACTCTGTTCTCAGGTCACTACTGACGGAGCTCAGGGGACCACGGCAGGTGCCAGGATTGAATCAGGGTCAGCTACATATAAGGTCAGCACCTTACTGCCTGTATTATCTCTCCAGTCCTCATAAAATTTTTTCTTGTAAAAGACAAACTCATGCTGAAAACCACAAATACATAGTCTGAGGCAAAAAAAAAAAAGTTTCAAGATGAAACTCTGTTCTTTAGAGACGGTTTAAGTGAAAATGTAAGTGAAAATGTGAAAATAATGAAAAACTATCATATTATTGGAAATGTTAGGATTTTATATAGTGTTTTATGAGTGTTTTGCAGTGTCAGTAAAGACGTAAAAGAATAGAGGGTTAGAGATAGCATGGAGGAAAGGGACTGATCCCTGAGCCCTGCCAGGAATGATCCCTGAGTGTAAAATCGGAAGAAAAACAAATCAGGACCGGAAGGAAAGTACCGGGTTAAGGCACATGCCTGGGTGCAGCCGACTCTGCTTCTGTTACTGTCACCACGAGGCCCCCTGAATATCACCCGCCCGTGCACTGCCAGGAGTAGCCGGGACGCTCCTGGCACTGCAGGGGCCCCAGCAGGAGATCACCCTGTGTCTTGGGTCGCTGCATGGAACTGCTGCCGGCTGAGAACCACCAAGAAGAGCCTCCGCCCTTATGCCACCTCAAACAAACAAACCCTAAACAACACACATGTTTTATAGTGTTCTTTCACGGCTCCTATCTTCCAGCATAAAGTAGAAAGCACAATCACATTTCTCATCTGTCCTATTCTTAGCTTCCATAGCTGCTTTCAGGCTCTGATATTGTTATCAGAGAGATAACAGTCAGGGAGAGACAGTAAATTTTCTAGAGTCACTTCTTGATCCTCAGAGCACGCCCCATTTTTGGTTGCATAAAAATCAAACAGTGGGGTTTATAAGATGTTTGGGGGGCTCTTTCTAGGACCAAAACCCTATACTCTGATACCCTGACAGATTATATTCAATATAATTCAAATTATACTAAATATAATAAAACATGAGAGAAGTGTTTAACTGCACTTATTGGAATTCTGTTATGACAATGTATCAGGAAGCTAAAGAAGTTTTTTTTTGAATTTCTATTAATTCATAGAAATATGTTTCATCTATTTTAAAATTTGAAGTCCTATAAATTACTGTCAATATGTCAATGAAAATTTTGTAAAATATAAATAAAACATCTAGATTATGGCACAGAAAATACACTGATATAGTTACATAAATGACATTAGGGAATATAAGAAATAGGCCCCCGGAAATCTTATATGTGCTTTTTTATAAGACATATGATTGTGTATTTTAATATATAAGCATTAGCTTTAATTTATGCTATTATATGTGTATTTTCTTTTCTGGATAAAGTGTTACAGGGATTGACACAGAGTCATATTTATAATCATAAAATGACCTCCAGTTGTCTGACAACCAAGGCACAAAAACCAAAAAGTCAATACTATACACTTAAAATTAGGTGAAACTCATATTTATATAATAGAACTCTAGCTTTCGTTTTTTAAAGTATGAAGAAAAACAAAGCTACCTTGTATGTGTCCACATAACGATCTTCTTTTTCTTTATACTGGACAGCTATAGGCTTGGAGAGATTTCTACAAGGGGGAGATGATGCAGAAAATATAAAGAGTTCTGTTAGTCTTGGACTGCCTAGAGACCTGTATCCCGTAATAAAATGCATGATCGAGAAAGGCTGGGCATCTCAGGGCTGTTTACTAAATTCATGACCATTAACTAGAGCATCAGAACATTTTCTGGACAGATTTACCCTGGCACTTCACACCTTAAGTTACAGATTCACACTGGCACCCACTTCTAGCTGACAGTTCACCAGCACCTCATACCCCTAGCTGTGACAGATTCACACAGGCACCTATACCCTAAGCTGTGACGATTCATACCAGCACCTCACACCCCTAAGCTGTGACAGATTCACACAGGCACCTTATACCTCTAAGCTGTGACAGATTCATACCAGCACCTCCCACCCCTAAGCTGTGATAGAGTCACACTGGCACCTAACTCTCCTAAGCTGATTCTTTTTTTTTTTTTATTTTTGGGTCACACCCGGCAATACTCAGGGGTTACTCCTGGCTCTGCACTCAGGGAATTATTCCTGGCGGTGCTCGGGGACCATATGGGATGCCGGGATCGAACCTGGGTCGGCCGCATGCAGGGCAAACGCCCTACCCACTGTGCTATTGCTCGGCCACTAAGCTGATTCTTAAGCTGAAGTGATAAGCTATATAGAAGCTCAATATATATTCATTCTATTTTTGTGCATTCTTAAAAATTCTCATGTAAGTACTTTAATTATACAAATACACATACTTCAAAAAAGGTGATATTTTCAGTTACCTGTAGACTGATGGATCACTGAGATCAAGGCTCACATTAACGTAGTCAGCAAGTATAAAGGGAAACACTGGGTACTGCATGAGATCATTGAAGGATCGGCCAGCATGTTTGTTTAAGTGAGTCAAATACTCAAAATTAGTGATCTGTCCGGTATACCATAAATTTGTCAAAGCAGTAATATTGCCATACTCCAAAAGATTAGGGAGGTTATTTGTTAATATACTGTGGTACACATCATCACGAACCTATAAGAAGAAGAGAAAAAAAATCCCAAATATTATATTACTTTTAGGCTTATTGATACTTTTCTCTTCATAACCTATACCAATTAGGAATCTAATGGGGAGATGCTAAGCAGGGAATTAGGTAGCTGAGTGTGTTCATGAGAGATGTTTGGGCTGTGTTATAAATCTACAGACTGTAGCTTTTATTTTATTAGTTTTAGTTTTTGGCTGGACACCAGCCAAAATGATTTAGCTTTGGCTTTTGGTGTTCCAGAGGTACTGGGCTTACCTCTGGCTCTGTGCTCAGGGATCATTTCCTGGGGGCTTGGGGACCATATGGGGTTCCAGGGATAGAACTCGTGCTGGCTGTCAGAAAGGCAAGAGCCCTACCCCGTGCCATCTCTCCAGATCCTCTAGGCAAATTTTAGTCACAAGTAAGGTGAGAAGGAAAGATAACTGAAGCACAAACCCTGAGACACACACGAAGTTTCTGAGAACCCTGGGAAGGAACGGCTGTTAGGTAAACGGAGAGTGAGGACAATATGAATGACGAAGCTTAGTGAGAGAGTTTGCTTTTGCTTTTAAAAAGAAGGAGAATAATCAGCTCTGTGAAGTACGTCTGAGAGGTCAGGCAAGAGGAGAACAAGAAACATGACCACAGGGATTACGGGAAAATGGAGTTTATTGGGACTCAGATCAGGGCAGAAGGGGAAAGGAATCACGTTAAACATTTCAAAAGGAACTGGAAGGAAGGCAGCCAGGGTAGACAATTTTCCCCAAGAGACTGATTTTTCAATGAAGGAGAATGGACAAATGTTGATGGTATGTATGCGATGTCAGGAAGAGTTTGTAAAAATGTTACAGATGTGGTCATTTCAAATTAAATCAGAGTTTTACATGGTTTTGGGGGACAGAAGTAATCCCTTAGAAAACGTTGTTTGGGTCACTCCAGGCATCTTTCCCAAAGGTGCTCATGGGACCTTAAGTACCAGGGGTGGTCCCCTCAGTTGTGTATACGCCAGGCAGGTGCTGTGCTTGCTGCATGACTTGCCTGGCCCCAAGGACAATCCTCATATAACCAAGGGTCTACTTTAATTAGGATTTAAAACAATATTTATTTGGTTTTGGAAATGTGCACTAAAGTTCAGTTACAGTTTCACACAGCCGCAAGAGTAGAGTTACATTGGGTGTACGATCATTCTAAGAACAGATCCCATTAATTAGCCAACCTTACCTTGGTGTTATCAAATGCTAGCAGCAGTGTTCTGCCATTTGTTAAAAAATATTTCTACAGCATTATCTCTCAACTGCCACCAACGCTTGTGAACTTCTTTAATTTCTTCATATGTCCAGGAAAAGGAGGCTGGTTCCAATTCTCCTTGAGGGCTCTAAGGCACAGAAAATGGACGAAAATATTTGCTTTACATAGAAGAGATTAAAATAAGGGGCTTGGAGAGTGTGGGGTTTAACATACATGTCTTGCACGCAGCTGACCTGGTTGGATACTCAGCCCCACACAGTGCCCCAAGCATCACAAGCGGCAGGGGTGGCCAGGTCAGCCCTCATACTGAGCAGCTGGCCTGGGAGGGGTCTCCAGGCTTGAGCAGAGCTGGCAGACCGCCCAAAAATAAGAAACAAAATGAGGGCCAGGGGGCCTGGGAGCTGGCTCCAAGGGCAGAGTGTAGGCTCTGCATGTGGGAGGCGCGATTCCTCATATCGCAAGGCTCCCAAGCACCCTCAGGTGGGCAGAAACCACAACCAAAAAGAGATACCAAAATGAAATTTGAAATCTTCCTTTTGTGGCAAATGGCAGTTAAGATTCTCTAATTCTGCTACATTTAAACACTCAAAATACTGAATAAAAATGGAAGAAAAATATCTTAATTAAGAGCTTATTTCATTATTTTTTTTTGCTTTTTGGGTCACACCCGGCGATGCTCAGGGGTTACTCCTGGCTCTGCACTCAGGAATTACTCCTGGTGGTGCTTGGGGACCATATGGGATGCCGGGGATCGAACCCGGGCCGGCACAGGCCGGCTGCGCGCAAGGCAAATGCCCTACCCGCTGGGCTATCGCTCTGGCCCTATTTCATTATTTTTTGGGGGTCTGTGCCATAGCCATAAGTGCTTGGGAGCCACACGTCAAGATGCTAGGGGACCATATATGGTGCTGGGATTTGAATCACTGTTGGGCTGCAGCCACAAAGAAGGCTTAACCTTTGTATGGTCCAAAAAGATTATTTTCACTACAATTACTACCACTATTCTTAACGATGCTGAGGACTGACCCAGGGTTTCACATATGCACTCTACTGCTGAGTCACATACCTGGCACTAGACTTTCATTTCGTTGTTTCTGGGCTACACCCCACTCTGGGCTTGGAGTGAGAGGTCATGGAAGTGACTGGGAGATTATATGACGCTGGGAACGGAACTTGGGTCTGAAACTATAATTATGCTTTGCACACGCTCAGGCCATGGACTATCTCTCAGGGTCCTAGACTTAATTTTTTTAAAGCAGCTTAAGGTTTACAATCCAATGGCATGTGAAGCAAGCAGATGCCATTGGGCTACACTGGCATGTGATCGGGTCAAATGGAAATGTTACTGGTGCCCACTCGAGCAAATCAATGAATAACGGGATGTCAAGTGATCAAGTGATCAAGGTTTCCAGAAAACTGAGCTGACAGAAGAAAATTCCACATGTGACTTCCATGTAAAAGACTCTCTGCCTTCAGTCTTCTCACTAGCATCTTAGATTATTAGTGTGACTCTATTTTTTACTCATTTCAGTATTGATGAATCAATACTAGATACTTCTCTTTACCTGGTTGTTTTGGTGGTGGTGGGGGTCACAGCTGGCAGTACTCTGGGCTTACTCCTGGCAGGGCTCAGGGGACCATAGAGAGAGTGGGGTAGAATCCAAGTTAACCACATTCAAGGCAAGCGCAAAACAGCATTTTTGGGGAAGTGGCATTGTAACCACGCAGTCACCTACTGCGTACACATGTGCATGTATACACGGCTCAGAAACTAAGTGACGTAAGCCGCCATCCACTGGAGGGCAGAAGATGAGGCCTTGGGTTCTCTAAAGCAAAGTGTGAAACTTGAGATTCCTTCAGGTAGCCCAACTCCTTGATGGGACACATGCCCCCGACCCCCTGAGAACAGCTGAAGAAATGTACCCTTCAATTAAGAAGAACAAATGGGAAGCCTAGCCCTTTTGGCCAAGGCTAGATTAATTAGGAAAAAAATCTTGTTAAGAATGATAACTGTGTGGCTCTTTCAAACCCGTGTTCTTGCTTGAGCATGTATTCTCTTTTTCTCCTCTCAAAACTTTCTAAGTAAATTTCTTTCAATAGAAACTGCTTGCATCACTAAAAATAAAAAAGAAAGAATCTCCGATTTTGGGGAAGTCTCTGTGGCGCTCAGGGGACCCCCCCATGGTTGGGGACCAAGCCTGACTTTCCTACATGCTGAGCATGCACTGATTTGGATCAGTTCCACATTTTTTGGAAATTTTTTTTTCAAAAAAAAAAGATTTTTTTTGGAAGGAGAAAGTGAGAAAGGAGAGAGAGAGAGAGAGAGAGAGAGAGAGAGAGAGAGAGAGAGAGAGAGAGAGAAAGAGAGAGAGAGAACCCTCTCCCTGGTCTCCATGGTTTTTGAAGGAAATTGTACCTAATAAATTTTAGGAGCGGTAGGGGAGTATTTATCTCTCAGGGCTGGGATTAGAAAAGAATGGACATAAACTGAAATAACAGGAATATTTTAGAATTTGACTCAAAAATAGTTCTCTGAAACTTAGACCCTAGAGTAGACAAAAATCAACTTCTTTAAAAAATTATCTTATTGGTACATCTACACAATGGAATACTATGCAGCTGTTAGGAAAAATGAAGTTATAAAATTTGCCTACAAATGGATGGACATGGAGAAGATTATGTTGAGCGAAATTAGCCAGAAGGGAGAGAGACAGATACAGAATGACTGCATTTATTTGCATAACATAAATATATAGGTACATATTATGATACCAATATCCAAGGTCAAGTGAAACATATATCAGGAGGTCTTGTCAAAGGTGGAAATTATCACAAACGTGTGGGAGTCAGAGGCTAGGTAAGACAGAAAAATGGAACAGTGTGCTAACAATTGTCGAGGGTACTAATGCCAACCTAGAACTGAGCATTAAATAGAGGCAAAAAGATACACATGACAACCCTTTAATGTATGTTCTGTAATCCATAGTCTGGAGGGGAAGGAAAAGAGAAAGAGAGAGAAATGGAAAGAAATGGAGAACCTGCCATGGAGGAGGGCTGGGGGAGGGGGGAGGGAACCAGGGACGTTGGTGGTGGGAGATGGGCACTGGTGGCGGGATGGGTGCTGCAACGCTGTATGACCAAAACCCAAATATGAACTTTTTAATTGTATATCTTTTGTAATTGTAAAAATAAAAAAATTAATAAAAAAAATTAAAAAAATTATCTTAAATTCACACAGATCTATATACAGTGACAATGACATAAATACAAAGTTTAGCTTCTACTCAACCGAACTTTCAACTGTATCAGAAGCATTATCTTCTACAAAATACATTCCACATTTACCTGCGTAAGATAATTGGTATGAGTTTTGAAATAAATACACACTGTTACCATACATGCTTGACAGTAGGGGCTGCTGGTGTCAGTCAGAATTGAAATTTCAGAAACTACAGAAAGTTCCTGATCTCACCAAAATGTTTCTGAACAGCATTCATGGGATCGTGTCAAGTTGCTTAATCTCTTTGCATCTTAACTTCCTTATAAAAGAGGGTATGGGTATATGGGCACACGGTCCAAGAGCTTAAGCAGCGCCTGGTACGTATTAAACCCCAAATTAGAAGTCTGGGTTCACATGGCAGGGCGATCGGGAAATGGAGAGAGGAGACTCTATTTCACATGGCTTCAAAAATTACGCAAAAATTTTTTTTAAATCTTACTCTTTTCTTCCCATTTTTAACGAGGTACTGTGATTTACAATACTGTTCATGACTCATGAGTACTGTTAGTTTCCTGAATTCATCAGTCCAACACCACACCTACCACTAGAGCACCAGCTTCCTTCACTGTCTCCCCAAGAGGCCCTCGCACACTTCCCTACTGTGGGAATTAATTAGAAATTCTGCCTGGCTCTCAGCTCTAGAGACATAGTGGTTATTTCTTATTACAGGTATTCTTATATTTCAGCATGTTCGCTTTGCTTTATTTTGTTACACAGCAACTGAAGTCACTGGTATAAAGCAACTTGCCTAGAAAAAAGAGACTTAAACAAATTTTTTTGGAAGGAGAGAAAGAGAGGAGAGAAAACAGAGAGAAAGAGAGAGAGACAGACAGACAGAGACAGAGACAGAGAAGAAAAGTGACTGGCTGAGAGGTGGGAAGAGAGGGAAACGGGGGGACATTGGTGGAATGATAAACACTGGTGAAGCGACGGGTGAGGCTCTATCATGACAACTTTGTAACTGTGTATCTCACTGTGATTCAATTAAATAATTAAAAATATATTGTTTTGGGGGTAGAGTAGTGGCCTCCGTAGGCAGGAAACCTGCCTTATAAGGAGCCAACCTGAGTTCAATCCCTGGTACCTCAGAGCCTGCCAGGAGTAAACCCTGAGCACAGCCTGATGTGAACCAAAATCCAAAAACAATTTTTAAATAAAAATTCATGAAAAGAATGGTGGTGTGCAGGGCTACTCTGTGCCTGGAGGATGGAACCCAGACCTCCTGCATAGATATATACCCTCAATCCGCTGAGCTACTTCTCCGGCCCCCAAAAGAAAATTTTAATTATTGTGCCGACTTAACCACTCACAAGAGTCTTTAAAAGATACTTCCCCAAACTTCCTGCTTCACAGGATGTTATTTGTTCCTGTCATGCGTCCAGAGAATGGGAACTTTCCCGTGACTCTGTCAACCCAGTGAGTGCTTCCCGCTTAGCACTGGTAGGGCTGATCTTCATCCCTGTGACAATGGGGCTCAACCCTGCCAAGGCCGAAGCGTTTTGGACCTTGGGGCAATAGTTAGTCTACATCAGTGACTGAATAATGGCCACAGCCGACTCACTGCGGGGTGCACCTAATGCAGACGGCGGACCCATTCGCAGCCCAGGTTCTGTGGGGCTGGCCGGGCCCTGAGAAAGTGCATTTCTCAGATGCTGCCTGTGATGCTGATGCTGACCCTGGGATCCTTTTCGGAACAACTGGCCCCTGCATGCTCACTGGACCTCCACCAGAGACCAGACGGCAAAACTGAATCTTCAGGAAGAAAAATTCTCTCAAATTTCACCTGAATTATGCCTGAATTAATCATCTTGAACTTTCATAGGCACAGTAGAGAAAAATACAAACTAAAATCAGATTTATTTCTTACTAGATTATTAAAAAAAACAGTAGGCATATAAGTGCAACCCTATTATTCAGATTAAAAACTGAAGTTATAAAAAGAATGCTTAAAATGTAAACTCATGAAGTCAATATTACAAAAAATTAAAAAGCTATTCATGTGCTTTTCAGAAAGTGAGAAGGTCATTTTTTTAACTTTTGAGTCATAAACATTATATATAATGTTAAGGAAAAATAAATGGTGCTAGCGATAAGAGAATTATTTTTATGACAGTGTATCAAAATAGTACCTCAGATTATCTAAGAAAGGACAAATACTGTGAAATTCTAAATAATGTAACTTACCTAATAACAGTTCACCAGCTGTCTCTCTAGAAGGTGCGACACTGATACATCTCCGATTCACTCTGCCAAAGCATTGTTAAAGTTACAATGATGAAACGTTTCCACCAGGAGTCTGGTAGACCATTCAAAGGAGTGGGAGGTCCTGAGTGAAATCCCTGCCCCCACCACAACATTCTGACCAAATTGGAAAGTATGAATTTTGTATTTTTTTAAATTTTATTATACCATCATGAGATATCACGATTACAAACTGTTCATGATTTCGTTTCAGTCGTACAGTGTTCCAGCACCCATCCCTCCCACCAGTGCACATCTCCCACCACCAATGTCCCCTGATTTCCTCCCCCCAGCTTGCCTCTATGGCAGGCATTTTTTTCTCTTTTCTCTTTCTCTCTCTTTCTCTCCCTTCTCTTATACATTGTGACTTGCAATACATACATTTAGGGGTTATCATGTATACCCCTTTGCCTACATTCAATCCTCAGTTCTAGGCTGGAATTACCATTTCCAACATTATTAGCACACTGGTCCCTTCTCTGTCTTACCTAACCTCTGACTCCCACACACTTGTGGTAGATTCCACCCACCGACAAGTCCTCCTGATCCATATTTCACCTGGCCTTGGATATTAGTATCATACTATTTTTTCCTATATCCTCAAAATGAAAGCAGTCATTCTATGTCTGTCTTTATTTTATCTAGTAGAATATTCAGCAATGCTACCAGAGTTGCTCCTTTTTGGCATTTATATGCCAGGACCATTCTCTACTCTCACAAATCCAGGGGCCCCCCCCAGCTTCAAGCCTACCTGGTAATGCTACAGGCCATACATATATAGCTGGGGATCAACTCGGGACCCTGCACGCACCCAGTATGTGCCCAGCCCTTTCAGTCGCCTCACCAGCTCTACTTTATCTCATTTTGTAACATTCTAATAGAGAACAGAATAATTGATACTTTATAGACAAAACTAATGATCCCTGCCCCTTCTAGGTGGAACACAGGGGATCAATTATTTCAAGAGACTCCACTTTCAAATTTTCTAGAAAAGGGAAAGATTGTTTTATTCCTCTAATACTCAAACACATGAAAGAAGAATTCTAGGAAAATAAGCGCGATACTGAGTCAGAAAAGCTCCTCTATTTTTGTTTCTTGTATGGTTTCATTTTTCTTCCTTGTTGCTGTTTCTCCAAACTCCCCTTTTTGGACGGGTGGAGGAGGGAGGGCACACCTGGCACTGCCCAAGGCTTACCATGGCTCTGTGCCCAGTGATCATGTGCAAAGTCAGGGATCAAATCTCGTCCTCTCTGTACACAAGCAAGTGCTCTACCCTCTGTGCTATTTCTCCGATCCAAGAGCCTCCATACTTCAGTCAAGTAATTTAGCTTTTCTGAGCATCAGTTCTTTATAAAATGGACATGATACTGTTACAGTTACAATGCTAGCAAACAATTAAGATATACCAGTCTATTCAATATTCAACAATGTTGTGGCTCCTGGGGTATATCTGAGACAGACAACATGACCTGGTAATATCAGATAGAGGAACCAAAATTTGGAACTTTAATCACTACATTAGATTGTCTTTTGATGATGATGCCTACTCTCAATATTCTCCTTCCCAACCTTCCTGGAAAAGTTAACTACAAAAATGTTTATATGCAAACAAGGGTTAAAAGTACAAGGACTGCAAGTCCAGTGACTCTTAGCTTTAAGACACATCCTTTCGGGCTGGAGCGAAGCCCAGCGGGTAGGGCGCTTGCACCGGCCTGCGCGGCCTGGTATTCCCGGCATCCCATATGGTCCCCTGAGCACCGCCAGAGTGATTCCTGAGTGCAGAGCCAGGGTAGCCCCCTGAGCATTGCCGGTGTGACCCAAAAGCAAAAAAAAAAAAAAAAGACACATCCTTTCTGCCCAGCTGCATCGGCAGGTGGCAGACAGGAGACAGGCTTGTCTACACCGAGGACTCTGCCCCGTGAGCCATGGATGGTTGATGGTCTGACATAGAAAAAGACTAGGTCCCTTGGGATGAACCCAGAGCCATGGCAGAGCCTGGCAAGGTACCTGTGGTGTATTCAATATGCCAAAAACAGTAACAATAATGGACCTCATTCCCAACGAATGGAGGTTTTACTGGTGCCCGCTTCGAGCAAATCGATGAACAATGGGAAGACAAGTGATACAAGTGAACACAGTTTTTTTTTTTTTTTTTTGCTTTTTGGGTCACATAGTATTCTTTTGTGTTAGGGTCACACCTGGCTCTGCACTCAGGGATCGCTCTTGGTGCTGGAGGGACCACGTTCAGTGCTGTGGACATAGCCTTGCTGGCAGTGTGCAAGGCAAAATGCCTTACCTGCTGATGGTCTCTCCAGCTCCATAACCTAGAATCTTCTTGATCTATTTTTTAGTATTTTTCCTAAAATCATAGTATTAACTAAAATAAATATTGCAAGGGCACAATTAATTATTAAAATCTTCACTTCTTCTGTACAAGAGGATGTCTAAAGATTTCAACTTCCCTATTGACTCACTCGCTGCTTTGTCCTTCACGGTAGAAGAGAAGGAAGAACGAGTTTTGTCTTCAAATAGGTAGGAGAGCGGTGGCTTGACCACATCTGTCGGAACAAAGCAGTGCATCCATTATCTTTCTCTAGAGGCCGGAGTCATGTGCTGTGTTTATATGTTGAATGGAGCAGCCACTATTACCTTCTGACTTTTGTCTGTCCCTAAGGAGATACTTATTTGGGATCGTTAAGTAACATCTCTGTAAACGCCTTCTTTCTCGATTTGGACCTTCTGTTGGATCCAACTGCCAAGAAGATGGGTAGTAGATGGGGTCATACCAGACTGCTCTGCAGAAAAAAATTAAAAATACTTAACATAGCAATTTGATGTGCTTGTAGTTTTTATTTTTAAAATTTTTTTTGGTACTTGCAGTTTTAAAAACATCATTATGTACCAGCAGATAAATCCAAGTTCCCGTGTTCAAATAAAAACAACTACTGAGGCCAACTGTGTTATAGCTTTTTCTATAACATTTTAAAAAAGATATACCCTGACTACCATGTATGCAGCAGCAAGATGTATGCTGTAGCAGACCTTAGTGGCTAGAGAAAAGAAAGTTTCCACAGCCATTTTCAACATCCGGACTCCACAGCTCATCAGAGCCCCACGCCAAGAGAGAAGTCGATTTCAAGCCGGCTCACCAGAGCCCCGCACAGCAGAGCAGCCGATTTCAAGCCTAGGAAGGCAGTTCTTGGTGGTGAAAATCACTGGGCGTTCGTGGAGATGGAGTTGGGGTCCCCCCTTCCCCTCTCTGTCCTGTCCGGGAGTCCTTGGTGGACCTGCCCATGAACTGCCTCTGGGCTATTGGCCATCATGCAGAGACTCAGACACACGGGGGAGCTGCCGTCCGGCTCTTCCCTAGTTGCATCACTTGGGCCATTTTCCCCAACCCCATCATTCAAAAACATGTATTAAACTGACACATGACTCTTTAGTCCATTATTGCATCTAAAAGAATTAATGTTATAAATACCTTCCAGAAGAAAAAAACAATATTAGATATCAAATATAAAACATTCCTGCATGTTCATGAATCTGCAAAGTTCTACCACTCTGCTTACCTGTCATGTGTCAGCTGCTGGATAAGCTCCTGCCAATGCCTGCTGGCGCTCAGGTCTACCTTGTACATCCCTCTGATGTGCTGGATCACCTTTTTCTCTCAATTCCTTGGGAGAGAGATACCGCCTGGGTGATATCTGCAGCAATTTTAGATATATCTTTTGATTTTGAATCAATACGCTGAAAGAGACTAAACAAACGAGACAGTCCATAAGTTACGCACATGGAATAGTGAATCCACCTCAAAAAATTATACTCTAATACAAAGTACATGTGAAATCTAGTGGTTTCCCTAAAGAAGCGACTTTCTGAATACACACAAAGAATCCTATTTTTGTTGGGCTGGGAAGCGGCTAAAGGGGGCTGTGTACAGGCTTTGCATGAAGGAGACTTGGGTCAAACACTGGTGTGAGGAGCCCTGGGAGCTGAACCGTGAGCAGTATACCAGAACTGTAAGCAGTACACCAGGACCAGCCTCTGAGCAATGCTAAATGTGTCCCACAAAAAAAATCCTACCTTTGCTGGTTATTATTAACTGTTTTCTGCCAAGTGGCTTTATTCACATTTTCTTCTGCTTCATATTTTTTTTTGTTCCTAAAAATGTTAAGATAATATATACATTACAAACATCAATTTTCATTTAGCA